>JBBPNO010000012.1:0-131322 GCA_038090915.1 Boletus eberwhitei
TCTGTGACATGAACGATATACGCTTTTGATTCCCTTGGGTGAAAGAAAACAGGTCGACTTTCATCGGTCGACCTGGAGAAACACTCAGACATGCGCTTCGCGTCTTTCAAAGTGATAAACACGTGCCTTTGAGGACGTTGAGAGCGGCTGCGCAAGGATCTAGTCCATCATGAATACCCAAAATGTTTAACGAAAGACCGTTTCCAGAGCCTGCGGGTATTGGGGCTATAGGAATACTGAATGCTTTCTCCGGCGTCGTGTGCTTTGCAAGGCCGTTCATGACTTCATGAACGAGACCGTCTCCGGAAATGACGACCAATGCATCAAAAGTGAGTTCCATGTTCTGTGCGATTTCGGTGGCATGGCCAGCTCTCGTCGTAACTACGGCGGAGCGTCAACACGACGCGGGCCACAATAAAATGATGAATTGGACCAACGCGTCACGTCGAGGGTGCACCCAGCGGCCCGCAATATCGGCTCTACCTTTTGGGCAAAAATGTGGGGGGCTTTCCCCTGCAAATCGTCCATTTGAGGGTGTCATTCGATAAACACGAGGAACATACGGGGCCACCGTGGGGATTAATGAGTACTTTCAAGGCTTTCGAAGGATTACCGCCTTGGTCGAGTGAGAAGAGAAGGAGAAGACGATAAGTATATGGGAGAGCACAACACTGAATTGGGGATCCGCGAACCTTGGTATGCAACCTGAGTAATCGAACTAGACCAATCCTTGGCCAAAGGAACGTCCTTCTCCGTCACCTCGCCCCGGACCTGCTTCATATGAAGACGTTGATTCCCAGTGCGCGCCAAGTAGGACACCTCAACGGTGGAACCAGATACGGTGGCGGCGATGACATTGTGAATGGGAATTTCGTAATGACTGGGCTTGGTGGAGGAAGAGAAGATGAATGAACGTTGTTTTGGGGTATCGGCGGTGGTGGACGCAGAACGGACGTTGAGTGATGATTCAGTAAAGGTGAGCGTAGTGATTGCGCCATTGGAGGGCTCGAGAACGAGCTCTCGAGCGGACATTGTATGGCTGGTGATGATAGGAAGGGGGACAGGAGGAGGGACTGGTCTGGTCTATATCTGGCCGTGAATCGAGCAAATAGCGACGTTACTCGCTGCCATCGTTCCACCTCTTTTTGGTATAGCAGGGGCACCGCAATGTTTACGCTTGTCTCAACTTGCCAACCCCGCAACAGCCTCAACTTCTCACATGACTGTCAAAGTTCATCCCACTTCCAAAGCCCTGTGACCTCGGCTCCGCATGTGTCTATAAAAAAATGTCTTTTAACGTTTAACCACAGCATGTGGCTCGTCGCACGCAGGACCATGTCCACAAAGGTACATACCGTCGCCCAGGCCGGATTTGCTGTAGGAACAAACGAACTGTACGACAGGTGAGGCTCATCATATCAGGTATATTCGATGGTAATGCCAATCATGTCAGAGCTCGGCCATCTTACCCCCCGGAGAGCATTCGCTTCATTAAGAGGTCCGTTGGTGTCGCAACACCGCTCAATATTGTCGAGTAAGTATTACAGACCCGCTCATCTGCCGCCGCAGTTCACCAACTCCGCCGCAGGATCGGCGCCGGAACGGGATTGTTTACCCGCGCGTTGTTAGCGGATGAAACGACGTTTGCCACCTTAAAAGCGATTGAACCGAGCGCTGGAATGAGAGAGGTGTTCAAGCAAAGAGTCAGTCATGCGTCTGTGACCATCAGCGATGGCACGTTCGATGACGTCCCAACCGTCGAAAGTGGCTGGGCGGATCTGATCATCATCGCGCAGGTCTGTCGACCCACGTCAGACCATCAATTGATGCCTTGATTGTCTCACTCAGGCTTTCCACTGGTGTCCCGATTATAGCAAGGCATGTGTTGAGTTCGCCCGGATCCTAAAGCCAAGCGGAACGGTGGCTTTTATCTGGAACTTGGAGGACAGGTGACCAAATTTCTCCTATGTGATGACCTTATTCCGATCAGACGCTCAGAGACGGCGCTGGCTGGGTCGCTCAGATTCGTGATCGTATCGAAATCCACGAGAACGGCACACCCCAATTCCGTTTGGGCCTCTGGCGTCAGGCCTTCTCTACAGAGTCCTACAACAAGAACTTCAAGCCTCCCGAAGAAAAGGAATGGGTGTACCACGTTGACGCATCGGAGAAGATCTGTATCGACCGCGCGTTCAGTAAGAGTTACATCTCCATTCTTCCGCCTGACGAGAAGGAAAGGGTTTTCGAGGATATCAAAGCCATTGTAGCCAAGGGTGACGGAAGGGTTTGGATTGACGAGAGCAAGGGTGTATTTGAGTACCCGTACAAGACCCTGGTGGTGCTGTCCAGAAAGAAGTAACAGTGGACTTGTTTAGTATCCTCGGAAATACCAACCTGCTGTAGACCCATTTATTCATCCCCGTCTTGTTCAAAGACAGCACGTGGAACCCTAAATCCGCGTAATGAGTTACATCGTAGATGCAATCACGCGGGAGGAAGAAACACGGCCCACAACACACAGTTCACCGCACCCCACACGACGCTCCACGCAACCCATGCCCTACCCCACCCCGGACGCTCGATGAGCAACCGCGCCGCCGCCCAATACACCATAGGGAGCGACGGCAACACCCGGAGCGCAATTTGCACGTGTGCGTTGAATGTGAGCAAGAGGGTGAGCGCGAGCGCGTGGAGGACGTGTGGGAGGAGCGAAGGCACGAAAAAGAGCGAAGGCAGGTGCCGATCGGTGGGGAACGTTCCTTTGCGTCTCTCGTCCGCCCCCGCCCGGATGAACGAGAGAGGATACACGCGGGCCATTCGACCGAGATAAAACGCGCAAAATGCATAGACGTTCATCAACGCTGGCAGCGCGAGGAGGAAATTGGGTACGTTGGACGCCGTCCAGTACCGCATGAACCCGAGGCTCCAATACTGGCGTTGGACGTGCGCGTAGATCGAGGGGAACATGCCCCGGTCGCACCACTCCGGACGCCCCGCGATGTCTGGCGGCGTGGGGGTACAGAAACGGACGTAGCCTGTGTAGTTGTGGTGCACGAACGGGACGAGCGGGATCGCGACGAGGACGGTACAGTACAGTATTCGAGCTGGGGTGAGCTACATCGCAGGGGTTAAGCCTACGCTCCCAAAAAAAAAACGCAGGGTGCTCACGAGATCTCTCCGAGCACATAGCCACGGCGAAACGAGCATCCCCCACACAACGAACCCAGTAAGAAAGACCCCATTGGACCGGAACGCGCTCGCGAGCGCGAACCACACCGACGCCGAGAACCACCGCGCGCGCGCACAGGCCCACATCCCCCGGTATGAACAGTACGTAAAGAACGGCTCGCTGTATGGCGCGAACCGCAGGGTTGTGGGGCTGCTCGATAGCAGGGAGAGCGCGGTGGCCAGGAACGCGGCGGACGGCGAACGGAGATGGTGAAGTGAGAGTCGGTAGAGGACCCGTGTGGAATCGGAAGCCGCAGCGAGCATGGCGCCGCCGAGGAGTGGTGCGGCTATATCTGCGGAGCCGAGCCCCACGCGCGAGAGTATGTGCCCGGAGACACGCATGATGGACGGAAGGGCTGGAAAGAACGCCCATGCGTGTTCATACGCATATCCTTCTTGCGCGACGTGTACAAAGTGAAACGCATCCCAGCGAAGCAACGATGAGATCCATGGGGTTACTGAGCTGTTCAGAACGAGTCGTGGGGAGCTATCGAACAAGGTTAGCACGTATGATGACGATATGATGAGCGCTGCGATGAGGACCCGACTGAGAAGCGAAAGGAGGGTCAAAGTTCGCAGGTGGGCTTGAGCCTCCGGGAACGATGAAACTGGGTCGGAGACCATCGTGTATAGTGAACTTGGAACGAGACATCTCAGCAGGCCGGCATGTGGAGTATGAAATCGAACGAGTGACGCGTGCAAACTACAAGAACATGCAACGCACATACAGTATATACATACTAGCGCTACAATGCAACCAAAACCCAGCACGCAACAACGCCAACGATTAGTCTATGGAATGACACATACGTTTTTCCACGAATGACTTGTACCGTATAAACAGGTATTATTGTGGTGAACCGTCCCAAGAGTGTTGGTCACAAAACGAATGTCCAATAAAAGGAATGATTCAAAAAGCGAATAAAAAATAAAAAGTCCGTGCAGTATAGTCCCAAGAACGTCGAGCGAAAATACTTCGCTATTCTTTTCCACGCAACACGACGTGCATCAGTACTCGAATTCTTCGGACACGAGCGTGATAGATCCACGCATGTCGCCTCTCCATATCCGCCCGGGATCGATCTGCGTGGCAACGATCTTGCGTACCATCGCATTCAGAGACGTGGGCCCACAACCTAGCAAGGCACCTTGTCAGCTTCACGATTACCTCCTCCCGGGACAAAAAAACGGAGTCAACTGACATGCGACGACAATAGGCCCCTTGGATGCCTGCACCTCGTCCGCGATCACCTTGTCCAACTTGGGCTTCCCAGGTCTCGCATGCTCACAAACGAAACTGACATCAGTCGCTTCTTGTTCATCCATCTCGAACGGGAGTCGGGAGTCCGAGGCACCCGAATTCGAGGGAAGGGACAAATGGGACTCTTGAGGGTGGTCGTTTGACATCGAAGGCGGTATCTGAACTGCCTGCGACTTTCCAGGTTCTGACTTGATCTCATAGTAGCTTTTTGCAGGATATGCGGGTGATCTCGAGTCGTCATGGGTGGTGACCACTGGGGCAGTCGACAGGAAGTCGGGGGACAGAGGCATCGATTTCAACGGCGAATATGGGTGGAGTGACGACTCTGAGTGGTGAAAGAGCGGCGAGTGTAAATCCATCTCGGACGAAGACGAGGTTGATCGTTCGGAGAGGGGTGAGATAGCAAGGAGCCTATCGGCGGACTGAGTGGACAACGTCAGGATCTTCCGCGGTCGAGGTACATGAGACGGTTGCGAAGGTGCTTTATACTGGTCAGGGCAGGCTTGACGTGGGTCTCGGGCATGTCGAGGAGTCTGAACATCGCCATACGCCAGAGGGTGTGGTGACCGAGCATCTTGATTCATCCTCTCCGTGGCAGAGAGTTTACGAGACTTCATTCGTCGAAACTTTCCCTCGTTCTTCAGCCTGCGGCTGAAACAAGCCTCTCCAGGTGACGCCATGTCGACATCGCCATCGAAATTAGTGAGATCTAATATGTTTGTCTCGTGTGCAATATGGATATCATCCGCGGGAGGCTCGTCACCGGGGGATTCGCCGAGATAGTAGGTGAGATCGACGTCGCTCTCGTAGCTTTCGTGGGTCTCGACAGAATCTATGGACCCGGAGCGAGAATGCGGGGAATTCTTGCGCATGAAATTCGGATGAGGTGGTTGAAGTGCATCGTCAGATTTGGCAAATTCGCGGTTGAAATGCGCACGTGGGGGGATCAGGGGAGGAGGATGTCTGAGGGGGATAGGTTTGAAATTTGTGACATAGATGTCAATCTGAAGAACCGACGGAGGAACGATGGACATGCAGCGGCGTATGATGGACGCACCCCACTGAACGTGGCCTGATGCAAATCGACTTAGTTGAATCTACTCTTGCGCAGCCGATTAAACTTACTGTATTCGCGGACAAGCCAAATAAACCGCACGCGCTTCAGTTTTGCACCCTTGCGCCCCCAGCCGCCGGGTCGTCCTCCAAGACGTCTCCCGTCCTCCCCCGCCAAGCACATACACATGTACTGCAAGAGAGACAAACCAAAACTCACGCCTGAACCGCCAGTGACGATGACCCCTGTCGAATAACTCCCCCATCTCGTACGTTTTGCACTTCCGAATGGCCCGTCGACGTACGCGCGTAAGAGAACCCCATTCTTCGGTAAACTGCCCGATGCAAATCCAGGAGGTACATCTCCGTTGGATCGTTCCGCTGTCATTTGAGACACGGAATTCCAAAGATCTTGCGTCCAACCGCGTTTCGTGCGTACAAGGAATAGTATGATGCGACCTGCATCTGTCGAGCATTCTTCATCGCAAACAGTGGCACACGTAAACGGGTGAGAGGTGAACCGTGAGACGGATGGAATATTGAGGAGGAAATGTTGACCTGGTGACCATGACAAGAAGCCCGGTGTGATAAGGCGTAGGCGCACTGTGTGTCCTGACAACAGTTCAGCATGGGCATAACCAGGAGGTGGGATATAAGTGAACGGTGCGTAAGAGATTGGCATTTTGGAAAGATACTGTTCGGCTGAATGTGGAAGGGATGCGGGAGATCGAGGTTTAGATGTAGGTGTATCGCAATCGGCAGAGATGATAGTCTTATCAAAGTAAGCGTCGAGCGGGCTGGGAGACTGTTCATCAATAAGTCCCAGATGTGAAAGGGGAGACTCGACACTGAAACTATGCACATCGTCCATTTCCCAGGTATCCCGTGGTGAATTCTTTAAATTGGATGGGGCAGGGTATGGTCTGAGGGTTATTCCGCGCACGATGCCATTGACGTACAACCACCAGGTTCCTCGCCAGATGCGTTCACCGAACCAGACAAAAAGAGCTGCCCAACACCACCATGCAACGGTCGAGTGGTGCAACCCCGCGGTAACCAGCATGCAGGGGACAAGAAGAACGTGCGAGATATAAAAGCATTCATAGAAACGCCTCCGGATGGGATGTAGAGAGAGAAGGATGATTAGCGTGAGGAGCACGAAGGCCTGTAGTGGGATAAGCACGCTGGGTGGAAAAGGAGGACATGTTTGCGTACGATCCAGCCGCATATAAAGGGAGTATAGGACCAGGCATAGACATATGCTACGCGACCGGTGGATGGATTGACATCCTTAGCCAGCTGGATGCTCCAGAGGATGACATGGACGAAGGCGAGAAACCAAATGAGCCTTCCAGCCCATCTGTGTAACCATGCGAGCTTGTCGAAGTATAGTTGTATCATGAAGGGAATGGCAAATATAGCGAATGGAGGTGCTTTGAGGGCGAGGACGACGCAGAGGGGGAAAAGGGCGAATGCGATCTGGCCAACCCTGGCAGATGAGGACCAGAGAGATTTTGAGATCGTATACTGGGGCATGTATGGTACGAACGTCGACGTGTCGTACAACTGGGACGGAGGTGAAGAACGAGCCATCTGCCAGACCTTTAAATTTGGGTCCAGGTAATCTGGACCCACGAAAGCGAGTGCAAGGGACGCCAATGTGAGCACAGTCAAAGAGAGGAGTTGGGCATTCGATGGAAGCGATATGGGTTGGCGATGGGGACGGTTGGTCTTCTGGGCAGGAGCCAAGGTATGCTTATTCTGCCAAGTTCGACGGCGTAGGGACCATTTTGACCAGAGGGCACCACACAAACCACCTCTACAACCAGTCCAATGAAGGACCGCGAAGGCGAGGAATATGAAAACGACTGCTAGCCAGAGAAGAAAGGAATAACGCCGACTCGGAACGCTGAGAGAATGTATGGTAACATAGGCCGTAATCCATTGCAGACTGTCCTGGTACGGTGGGGTGGAAGTCATGAGAGGAAAAAAAGTAAAGCTAGTGCGACATTTAAGAAAATATTGTGCACAGTGCTGCGGGGGAGAACGTTGAGCATCTTCTCACGTGCAGAAGTCCCGTCCATTCCATCTTAACTCCAACTTCTCTGCACCTCTTAGATTTCTCGGCCAGACAGCACCTGTGTACCCAAGATCAGCAAAAACAAGACTCGACCGACGACACAATTTACCTCCTTCCCCGTTTTCTTGATCTTCTCCAACACGGTCACGTACGGGACCTCTCCCTTCACCACCACCTTCTGTTTCTCAAGGCTGACATCGTACGTGATCCCTGCACACCACTGTCAATGCGTGTTTCACTACCATCACAACGACCACCCCTACCTTCTACTTTCGAGAGTGCCCGTTCCACGGCCGTGGAGCACCCCCCACAAGTCATCTAAAGACGGTCGCGTCCCGGGCCGTCAGTATCCTGTTCCTGCTAGGACTCGTATGCCGTACCTTGACGTCAAACTCGTATTCGCCCTAGTGTGTACCAAACATGTCAGCATCCCAATCTCGATCCCGTAGTATTCACGTACCATTGTACTAGATGGATAGATTGCAAGTTGGATTCTGTCGACGAGCTAGTTCAGGCTTTATAGCGCGGCACACGTCAGCCTCCGACCTCCGGCCAGTGACTAAACAGCGGATTGCGTGATCAATGATAACAACACTCTATACATTAATATTGATCATTGCTCTACGTCCAAAATCTCACGCACTTGCGGAGTCTCTTCGGTGTCTCCTGCTGACATAGTGCCCTTCATTAGCGTGTCATATCTGTATGTGCCTTTGACGTTATATCTATATCCAAGCAGTGTGGTATTAAGACCGATCAACGGCTCCTGCTCGTCCACGGAGATCCCTGAATTGAACATCGTCATCTACTGCTCGCGCGCATCTCAACTTCGTCAGATTCCGTAGATACCGCTTGCCATCCAGCACCTGCATTTGGTCGTCCTCGCATTCGATCGAAAAGAGAACCTAGGAAACCTATTGATGTAAGTTCCTTCCTCAGCAGGTGGTCCGCAATCAGGGTGGCTCACCTGGCAGCTTGGACTGTTCTTTGTTCGTCAGGTAGTACACTGGCACACCAGCAAGTATAAAGCCTATCAACGATACCAATTACCCGAGTGCTCGCATACCTCCCGAAACAAGAAGAGATAGGCTACGCACCAAGAACAGACGCAGCTTCAAGTGGTGCTGCAATAATTGGCATGCACAACAAAAATATCGCAACAGCGCAAAACGTGAGGGGTGTAATGATCCACGTCTTGTATGGTCTAGTGTCGTGTCATGGCAATATCGTTAGGAGCAACTCGGCGAAACCATACCTGTCGAGATTTGGCTCTTTTATCCGCAATATAACTAGCCCAAGCACCTTGTTCATGTCGACACTCAGCTCCACAGAGTATGCCGGGAAGCAGTCACCACGTACAGTTAAAAAGTAAAACGACCAGGACGCCACTACCAAAAAGTTGACGAGAGTTCGGAACCCACCCCCAATGATGATGAACGCAATCGTCAGTGCCGTTTGTAACATGATGGCATTCATCGGTGTCCTTCGCGATTTGTTCAGCTTGCCAAACACAGCGGGGAGGAATCCTTCTCGTCCCGCCGCTCGGATTAGCCGTGCAGACGTGAACGTTGATCCTTTTCATATCAATAAGTGATCGAACGGTTGGCTTGGGGAAAATACTACCATTGAGAGCACCAAAACAGGACACTGCCACAAAGACCGCAAACACGACCCCACCAATCGATCCCAAAAGTGTACGACCGAAATCGAGCGCGACGGCGTTACTACTACCCACGGTTGCCTTGTCGAGCACCACAAGATACGACACGTTCGCAAGGAAGAACAATATCTTTGTATGCATTAGCCATAATTATTCATACATCCCAAAGTCTTTGCAGCAAAATCACTTACGAACACGATCGCCATGCTGAGATGGATTGTTCTGGGTATGTTTTTCTCCGGGTTATACATCTCTCCGCCAACGTAGTTTGCTTGATCCCATCCATCGAAAGCAAATAGGCCAGAATACAGTGCCAGAGAATATGCTGACGGGCTTTTGCTTGAGTCGTCGAATATAGGCTCCTTGAACGATTCTGAAGCCCGTCCTCTAGCTAATTGTCCAAGACCCAAAAAGATGATTGATATCTATAATCCCGGTAGCCTTGCCTCGTACTTTTTGTGCAAAGAGAAAGGAACGCGACATACCAATGAACAAACCTATTATCATCAACGAAGTCGAACCGTCTATCAGTTACACGCTGTCATCATGTCAAAACTCGCGCACCTTTATAGTAGTAAACAAGACCGACGCTCTCGTACCCATGTTCCGTGTCGCTGCACATATGACACCAACGAGAACCACTGCTATAATCGCAGTGAGTTTGATAGACCATTGCGGGATGCTGTCAGGTGACACCTGGTCACGAGCAATGTGCCACATGAGTCGGTTGACATATTCAGCAAAGATGAGACTGATGGCTGCATTACTACCTGTGGATCGAAAAAAATGGGTATTCGAGTGAGAAAGGGGGGATCAGACCGCTCCCACGAACCAGGTTTTAGTGCAGAGATGGCTGTCCAAGCAAAGAGATACGATATGAGAGGCCCATAAGCATATGACAAATAGGCCTGGGCACCGCCGTCTAAGGGTATACTCGACCTGAGAACAAATGAGTGAAAGTCGCTTGAGTGAGAGCTATCATACCCAAGCTCCGCGAAGCTGCTTGCACCCGTCCAGGCAAGTAGCCCAGAAGCAAGCCATACCACCAGACTTGCCCCGACGCTGTGCGTGTTTGCAACAACGATACCTGGCGAGGAACTGCGCGAGATGTCAGCTTTCAAGGGCAGGTGTAACGAAAGCCAATCATACAATATTCCAGAGCCAATCTAGCGCGACGATCATTCCCATGAATCAAATCGGACCAACCACGAAGCAGCAACACACCTGTAATCCAACGACCAGTCCGATGCCTGACACTGACCGTCCAACAACACCAAAACACGAAGGACGATAAAAGACGCGTACCATGTACCAAACTGATGCTCTTCTCTGCCCCGGGGGTTTCTTTGAACGAGATATCCGTTTCGCTGACGGTCGCGGTGAGTGGAAGTAAATCTGCCGGGAAATTGAACCCTGAGAAGGAAAAAGATCGTGGTCGGGTGTTTGTGGGTGCTACCATGGGCCCATCTGTAAGCTCGAGGTTTCGTAGAGAATCTGTGGAGTCATTGAATGACGGATGAGAGTGGCGGGTTGGGCGAGGAGATGTGAGGGGTGAATGTTCGCCGGAAGTTGATACGGGGGAGGTTGAGCTACTACGGGAACGAGCTGATAGCGGCATTCAACATGCAATGTAGCAAAGAATCGTTTGCAAGAGTTCGTATGGGTATGAATTGTCAGAATTGATAGTGCTGGTGTTGGTCACTCTTGCACGATGTGAAACTTTGCACGAGCCGAAAAGCAGATGCTCGGCTAAATTACTTCGGAGTCGGGACGGCTTCAATATCAACTCCATGTAGTTTCAGCTGCTCAATATCTACCGCAAGTTTCTCCCTACACAATTCAGCTTAATCGATCGCCGTGACGATAAGTTCCACGGATGCTTGGACATGCTTTCATCTCTACCCAGGATGGTTCATCATCGTTCCCTTCGAGAGCGAGCGCTCATAATCACCACGTGGACCGGTTCCTTCGTGTATTCTCATCATGCACACACCGTGTTCACAAGCGCTACACTGACATCCAGTGACTTTATAGGACTTTTCGTCCCATCATCACTGCCATCTGAATCCTATCCTGGGCTGCCTCACCGTTGTACTGGTACCAAGGCATGTCCAACAATCCTTCCCCTTCACAAGAGATTCTCGCTTCAACGCTCTATGTGTCAAGTACGTACGTTTCTGCTGGCTAGACACCGCATTCGACTCATCTCCTCTAGATATTGACATCAGTCTTGCGAGGGATTCCCGTAAAACAATTGGATCCATCAAACTGGGGACCAAGAACGTGGAGTTAGTGAAGGATGTGCAGAACGTCATACGTGCAGGTGGAATGCACCGGGTGAAATTCGATCAGCCTCTGTAAGGCGTTCCATGTAGCTGCATTCCTGCGCGACGGATTGACTACCCTTCAGTCCCCTCGACCCCAACGATCACGTTTCCGTCTCAGTCAGCTGTAGTTGGCGAATGCGCAAGCGAGTAGACGTCGCCATTAACATCAATCTACGTGATGTCGAATGCATGCGTGGTGAACAAGGCGTAAGATGTTGGTCATTTCAGAACACTTTCGCATGACGTCTTGTCATCCTTTTGTCAATAGCGTATCGGAAAAAGTTAAGGAACATCGAAGTCGTGGTCACCGGGGTCCTCGACCAGCAGTCGGTATGTGGTTTACTAATTGTTTATACTCGTCCTTCATGTGTTTGGCCAGTTGCTTGCGACTACAACTCAAATCATCCAGTCTTGTGCGCAGTGAGTTGCGGCACTTGTAGGTCTCCCTCGTGTACTGAGGCTCGCCTATAGATTCCGACTTTTGATTATCGGGAATGTAATTGTCAATCCTCCTGGCGGTCGGAATCAACTCACCTCGTTTCAGTCAGGCGTCGGTAAATCCTCGTTAATTCGTAGAGTGTTTGGCGTCGAGGATGTTGTGAGCGACTCGACCATGTCTCACGCTGTATCCTCAGCTCACTCTTTCCTTCAAGTTCACCTCCGACACCATTCGTGGTAGTGCTGACATTGATCGGGAGTTTGTCTCTCCGACGAACGAGCGATTCGTGGTTCATGACAGCCTCGGGTTCGAGGCTGGTGATGAAGAAAACATGGACATAGTGAAGGAATTTGTTGCCCGAAGAAAGGCCGTGGCTCAGCTCAAGGATCAGCTTCACGCGGTTTGGTGAGAAGATTCGCTTTATCGATCAGTCCCGCTGACGAAGAGATCCAGGCTCTGCCTCGAGATACCCTATTCTGGTGGTCGTCTGCTCGAGGCAGGCGTGGAGAAGTTCCTACAACGCAGAAACGAAATTTTGGGCAAGAGTGCGCTGCTTGTTTTGCGATGTAGCCGCATAACTTACCAACGCTTTGCAGTCCCCCTTGTCGTGGTACTCACGAAAGTGGATCTACTAGATACGCAGCTGGAGCTTGACCTGCCGGCAAACGAGGATCTGGAGCACTACAAGTCAAGGTACTTGGACGAACATTGCATCAAGCCCCTCCGCGAAGTGGCGGGAAGCGACGTTACGCACGTCACCGTTTCTTGTACGTCAGAGTGGTGACACTTTGATGAACTATTTCTGATAGCACTTTAGCGCAAGATGGTTACTTTGACTCTCTTTCCTGCCTCTACAAGGCCACGGACGAGAACATGGCAAAGTATCATGTCGACGAAGCACCGCGGGTCGTCGCAACCATCGCTCAGCGTATCAGCATCAAGGAGAAGCTTGAATTATCGATTGCGTACGTGTCTTTTGATACCCGTCTATTCCCACTTCTTTCAACGTGTTTCGTCATAGCCTTGGGAAGAAAAGTGCGTTGACACTCAAGAAATCCGTCTAGCGTCTGACGATGCTTATAGGATATTGGAAAATGCTCTTGAAGAGCGCGTTCTTTCGGGGTCACACGTTAGAGGAATGCTTGCAGGTCATCCGTAGGGACATTATCACTGTCTGGAACTTCAATGACCCAGATGAGGTACGCCCCCTTCTGTTGGCATCACCTACTGGAGCGGACCATGTCTTGAATACATCGTAGTGTTTGATAGACGACGACATCACCGAAGCCTTGCTTCGCATCGACAATCTAGGAGACACCCCCAGTGCACAGTCAAATATGTAAGTGGTCTGGGTCCAACAGGACCTTTTTCTTTTTCTTTCAGGCAGTGCTTGACGAGTGGAATTTACCTTTTCAGAGCCTCCTTTGCCGATTTGCTCGCTTCGGGTTTGGAACTGTATAAAAACCTCTCGGAATCCGGGGATGTCACACTGATAGCTCTAGCCCCTGCCTTGAGTGCCGTGATTACCGTCGTACAGACGATGTATGAAACATACCAGGAGGCGTGCGTTGACTATATTCATATCAATTCCTTCCCAATGCGCAATGCTTATAGAACTATCCATTCATTCTAGCAAAAGGGACGTGAAGATCCTCATGGCGTACATCGTAGACTTGATCTGCGTCATGCAAGCCATCTTCCTCATCGCCTCTGGCGGTCGCGTAACCTCGGAGACGGCCGCATACGCTGTGCGGGCGTACGAGAAACCGAGAAGGATCGTGCACTTGATGGTTGATGCGTTCGATGGGACATTGGGCGTACTTCCCGGCGGGCGGGATCATGTGTTGGAGAAGATCGAGTCGTTGATATGGCGTCATAGCATCGCAGACCACGAGATTGAGGAGTTGAGGCGGAAGATTGGTGTTGGTCGGGTGTTGCCATCGGATTCTTCGTGACTAGCTGCTCTACCTACACCGACGATTTGAATCTCGATAGACGTTATATCTGATATCAAGTGGTAGATCTCTCTCCGATCAAGTTGATCCTGGGACGAGTCTAGTCTCTTTGCTCTCAGACATCTTCGTGCTGCAAGAAGGATCACAAAGGATTCGAAAATGTGTTCGTGAGGTTTCTACATACTACGAATATGCGAAGAATACGCCATATTCAAATATTGACATCATGACCACTGTTCCGGTGCGTCAAAAGAGTGGGAATTGCACTAGGAGAGCTGCGGATCCTGGTTATTGGTTTGTGAACCAGGAGGCTCAAGCCAACGACAAGTCTCCAGCGCGTGCTCTTCATAAATTCGCAACGATCCCTTTCACAAGTTGTCTTTCCCTGAGAATAGAAAAAGAATCTATGTTGCAGGGGCATGCAACGAGAAAACAAAAGCTCTGCAGGATGCTCTCAAGATTTAAGTAAGCAGAGTGAATTCAGCAACGATCCTCGAACTGACAAAGTCTACCCGTCGTTACTCACGATGCATTCGGTGCTCCGCTCTTGGTCCGGTGCGCACCACGAACATGAATTATGAGGATTCGTGGAAAACAGTGAACGATCATGAATTTCGTCCAATTCTTCACTGAAAAGGTAAAATGACCTAACGCACCCGTTCACATAGGTATTTAGACCCGCCACAGACCGATGCAAGACATCGAACGAGAGTAAGAGACCGTATTGCAGGCTGCTTTTGTGCTTGGCTCGAACGAAGTGGCGTGCTGAAGTCGAGTCGCTAAGCGTCGTGGATGCTCATGCTCACCGACATCCGGACCTAAACAAACTGGTTGCCAACAGCAGTGAGAAAATAGTAATGTGGATCAATGTCACCTTAGACAGCGTGTCTCAAGACAGATGAGGTCCGAAGTACATCGATCGGCCTTCCAGAAAGCGAGTCATTAACGGAATCTATCCAGCAACGCAGACTCCTGTCTCCCCCTTGATCGAGGACGCCAAGATGGCCGTTGAGCACATACACCCCTGCACCACCAGGGTTTCCAAGGATTGCGAGAGGGTAAATGATCCGAGGCTACCGCTAGGTTTGGTCAAAAACAAACTGATTGCGCGGGTGTATAATTGAGGTACAGGTCGTCTCCCGCTTCACGTGCTCCCCTGGAGGGAGCGCCGACGTCAAGGACCAAATGCACTGTCAATCCCAACAAACGCGGTTCAATCATCCTGCTCGATGACGACGATTTGGGACGAGCTCGGAGAGTAGTCGTTACCAGTAACCAGACCGAGATAGGTCAGTGGACAACGAAAACATTCTTGGAATATTTGTAGTGACGTGGCGTTTCATTCTCCAGCTGGCGGAAGCAAATATCAACTCTCGTTGGTGAGATGGTGTATTGAGATGATGTAGATGATGTGGCTTACTGCCAGAGAGGTTGGCTTTCAAGTTCGACACGTGACCTTGGGAATCTGACTAATCGGTCCGTCGAAGTCGAGCGAAGAGTCGCTTGCCTCCCTCTTCCCATCCTCCCTACAGCCCCCAACATGGCCGACCTCTATCCTTCAGGTCGTCACAGTAGCGATCGGAGGTCAATGTCGTCATCAAACGAAAGTATAACGTCTACCACTGTGTGGGAACCAGACCCTTCGAGCGAAAGTGAACATCTCGACATGCTACATCCAACAAAATGATGCTAATCATGTGTTTGTCACAGCGCTTCTCCACAACGATACTCAGGATCACCCCCCAACTGGGGGCGATCATACTCTTCGCTATTTGTGCTATGGTCTTCATGCTTTCCTCGTCGCCGTCCACATTGTGCTTGTTGGAATGTTGTTCACCCACCCGGAGCATTCGTTCTCGACCTCAATCAACAACACGGGCGCGAGTATTGCCTTAAGGGTATTTCTCCATGCATTTTACTTGGTACGTTTGTGCGACCTTTCTGGGTGGATGATGGCATGACGGCTGTATCGAAAGATATACACTGCAGTTCTGGTGCTCTTGACACAACAACTTGCGTTGTCCGCCGTCATGGCGCAGTGGCAAAAGCTCACAGCCATACATGATATATCTGGTGCATGGACCGGAATCGGGGCTGCAATCAATGCTCTATGGCAACAAACCAAGATCACATCCTTGCCGTCAGCATTGGTCTTGGTCTTCATATACTTGAGCTGCATCTCGGGCTTGCATATCATCTCGTCATCTGTCATTCAATTTGAAGCCTTCAACAATACTGTCACAAGTGTTGTTCCATCATCATTAGCATGGACTTCCTCATCTGTCAATCTTTCCACTCTTGATGGGAATACTGTTGCTCCATTTATGGCATTGTGGCCACTACTGCCAACTGCCAAGGGCCTGTCTGGAAGCACTCTGTTTGATGTGCCATCACCTGATTATGCTTACACTGGGGCTGTTGTGGATGCAACCACCATTAGTGCTGAGTGTGGTCTGCTTTCAAATCTTTCAGTTGGCACATGGAATTCAACTGAGGGGATTTATTATGTTGATGTTGATGGGCTTGGTGAGGTTGGTTTGCCAGTGGAAGGTATAGAGCTTTCACTAAATCCTATCCTGTCACTAAACATATAAAAACAGGGCTAGTGAACATGGTATTGTTCATGAATGATTTTTTTGATTCTGAGACTTCTGTGAGTGGTTCTCTGATCATTTTGTATAAATGTTTATGAATGTGATCTAGTCCTGTTCAGGGTGTAACAACTATGTTACCTATCAGGTCACTACTACAATAGAACTGGGCAATCAGATTGGTGAAGTTGTTCAATTTGATTTTGAGGGCCCAGCTGGGGTTACATGTGAGTTCTGGGTGAACCTTAGACAAGACTTAACTCACTTTCATTAGCAAATGGTGAACCTGCTGATTTTGATGTTTCAACCACATCACATTTTGTTGCATGTACCTTAAATGCAACAACAACAACTCTTTCCCTTTCCATTCAGGATGGAAAAGTGACTAATACTGAATTACTGCCTAACAACACTAAAGAAGCAGAATCTTGGACTGTTTGGTCCCCAGGTAACACCACAGAGTTGGTTCAAATGGCATGTAGATGTGTTCTGCCTATATTGTTTATTGACTTAATGAGATAGTTCAGTTTAATAATGCTCATACCAATATGATGGGTTTGTTATGTCAAGGCCTACAATTTCCTGCAGGAAGTAAGGAATGTACCTTTATGATTTATTCCAATGTGTAAGTGTTTTCCTTGATATACAACTTCTCTCAAATTAACTGGCAACTTGGTGCTTTTAAACAGATATATAAATTCACTATTGGGTATTCCATGGTTCCCTTGGAATTCAACCATAGAAACACCAGCATCACCAATAATTCTTGAGAAAACTAACATGGAGAATGCAATTGCACAAACTGCAGCAGCATATATATGGTTGGGTATGTGATTAGTCCACTTTTAATACTATTGTTACCAACTACTTTTAATCATGATTGCATAATTCAATAGCAGGTGCAGTTGGAGTTGATAATGGGGGTTTCCAGCAAGATCAAGGGGAAAGTTTAATAAGCTATGACAATCTTGAGTTTAGGTTGAATGTATGTGCATATTTTATTTCTCTGCAAGCTGATTCCTTGACCTTTCCATAGGTAACCACTACACCTGTAAGCATCATTCAATATTATGTGCAGAGTATGACATAACTACTTGAAGGTTGTTATTGGCTTGTTTGCTTCATCCATGCTCTTGGCTACTGTGATTTGGATATTCCATCATTCACAACCAACACATTTCAAGGCATCAATAACCAGCCTGGATGTCCTGGGATTGATCTATATGTCTGGCCACTCCACTAGCTTGCAAGGTTTCATGAAGACTGGCAATTCTCTGCCAGACCAATTGAGGCTAAAGGGAATGAAAGCTGAAGCTTGTCTTGCTAACATGAAATCTGAACCAATCAGATTTCTTGGAAGTACAAATCATGATCTTCAGATGGATGCAAATGTCCATGCCCCTAGAGGGCATATTTCAGAAGGTTCATCTTAGTTCATTCCAGTATGCAACTAATAATGAATCAATACAAATTCACTTTTTCCTGTAGGACAATTCTCCATGCATTGGCTATGCTATGGCCTCCATGCCATTCTTCTTGCATTCCATGTGGTTTTAGTTTTCCTTCTCATGCACCATCCAGAACACCATATCATAATGGCATCTGATAATCCTTGGGTGACAACAGCTTTGAGTGTATCAGTTCAAGCATTCTATGTGGTAGATCATTCACTACACTTGTTCCACCCAAAAGTATTGACCTTGCCCTTGAATTCAGCTATACACTGCTGGGCTGGTGTTTATTACACAGCAACTAGCTATATCAGCTATTATTGCACAAAGGCATTATTTGACAACAGTGCATGATGTTGCTCAGGCATGGACTGGCATTGGAGCTGCTGTTTATGCTTTTTGGCAACAAACCAAAGTAGCATCATCCACTTGGACCATGCTTGGTGTGGTGTCCTACCTGGCATGTGTCTTTACTCTTCAGACAGCCTCCACTACCATCATGCAGTTCACAGCTTTCAACAGTAGTTCTATCATCACTATCCAGTCAGCAATGTCCTTGCCAAATGCCACTGTTCTTGTAAATGGAACCTGGCAAGGGACATTTCAAGGTATACCACCTAGTAGTTTGCTTTCTAATATCCAGACCACTGGTCTACTCAACAACACACTCTATGATATTTTGACCACCACTGATTCCAGCTTTACAAATGCCACTGTGAATGCCACCTCCCTCCAAGCCAGTTGTGGGCTATTGTCAAATCTCACTTTCTATAACTCTTTCAACTTTTCTGCCAATGACTTTGGTTCTGGAACATTTGGACTTTATGTGGATAGTGAGTTTTTCAAATAGAGCATGAAATATTGTGAATTATATGGCTCTTCACAATCCAGATAGCCCTCTAACAGGACAAATTGCAAGAAACCAAATCAACTTTATGCAAGTTGATTATAATTTCAATGTAACTGCTATTTTTTTCCTCTGAAATAGCTTTTCAAAGAATAACTTACCTCCTGCCAGTTTAATCCTGAATGTTCATCATGCTATTTATTCCTCCTTTTCCTAATCACAACTGGCATTGAGCTGGATGAATCAATTTCTAATAGTGCAGTCAATCTCAGTGTTAACATTGCACAAGGTAAGATTTACTAAATACAAAACTAATTTTGTAAGAGTTTCATCTATTTACTATAGATAATAATGATTCAATCATGGCATATATTGCTGCCTGCACTTTGTCATCACAAACCACAAATGCCATCCTAGATCTTCGGACTGGCACTCTTATTCCAAGTTCAGCTCAAGCAAGTTCACAACCTTGGCAGTTGTGGACCCCAGGCATACCAGAAGGATCTTCTGATCTTTCATATCTTGTAAGATAAAAATTTGCTTATATGAAAATAGTCTGCTGACATGGATGATTAGGCTGATGTAATACTATTTGATAATGGGTTTGGGATCTGCCCACAAAATGGATTTACAGCATGCTCACTGAATGGAACGTATGTTTCATTCTGATCATTCTATATTACTCAGACTGACTGTTGTGAGCAGTGCATCACTCTCAGTAGCAAATAGCTCCCTTTATACACTGACTCCAAACCAGTTGCAGCAGGCTATTGAAAACTCTATAGCAGCAGTAATTTGGACAGGTATGTACATATGTACTAATACATTTAATCTATTCCATTACTATTTATCTGTAATTCTTTTAGCTGGTCAATTGGGATCAAACCAAGGAGGATTTGATCGCCTGACAGGTGAAAGTCAAGTCACACAAGTGATCACTGAATGGAGATTGAATGTGAGTGTAACAATTGCTTAAATGGAGTGTTCTTTGCTGAAGTAGAATGCTTGACAGATCAATGTGGTTCCAGTTAGAGTTGCATCTATATCTCAATTTATAAAGACCTTATTTTCTTTTAGGTTGCATTTGCTTCAACAGCATCACTGGTTCTCTTCATATTGGTAATATGTTTGATCAGAATCCCCTCAAATTTGCCACAGCATGGCTCATCCATCACTGGACTGAGTGTTCTGGAGACACTCTGGGTTGCAGCACATTCCCAGACTTTGTGTGAAAACTTCACAGTTGTCAATGACCCATCACTGGATCATCTAAGAAGGGTGGGAATGTTCAAAGTCTGTCTTGGCAATATTAGAGGCTCTCAATCTGATGAAGCTGAGAGCAAGACTTTCCTGGAATGAAGAAGTGAGCTTTTCACACATTCTTGTTCTGAGTAATTCATTCATGCATGACTGACTGACACAGAACTCAAATTTGCACTCCAATTGGCATGCAAGTGATTCAGATACCTGATATTTATTTTCCCCTATTGTTTTGATATGTGGTTTCTTGTCTTCAAGTTTGGTGTCATATAATTGAAGTTGTTGTTCATCTTTGGTTAATTATAAATTGCTTCTGTCAATCAGGAAGAGTGAGTTCTGCTGAATGACAGCTCTTCAATGAGACCCCACTGCATTTGATCAGCCAAGAGACTTAAGAATTAGATGAGTAGTGAATAGTGACTTTCTGACGGCGTGGGCACTGCGCGGGATGTCCGGTGGTGGGTTGTTAGGATACACGCAGGTCAATAACGAGACAAGTAATGTGAATGAACCTCGGAGACCGCCGCACACGCTGTACGGGTGTGCGAGAAACCGAGAAGGATCGTGCACTTGTTGGTCGATGGGTTCGATGGGAAGGTATGTGTGCTTCCCAGCGGGCGGGTTCATGTGTTGGAGAAGATCTAGGTGCTGATATGGTGTCATAGCATCGCAGATCATAAGATTGAAGACTCGGAGTGTTGCCATCGGATTCTTCGTGACTAGCTCTACCCACACCGATGCTTGAATCTCAACAAACGTCATATCTTTGTGCTGCAGGAAGATCACAAAGAATTCGAAAATGTGCTCGTGTGACATCGTGACCACCGTTCCGGTGCGTCGAAAAAGTGGGAATTACACTGGGAGAGCCGCAGATCCTGATTATTTGTTTGTGAACCAAGAGGGTCAAGCCAACGACAAGGCCAGCGCGCGCTCCTCATTAATTCGCAATGATCCCTTTCACATTATCTTTCCCTGAGAATAGAAAAAAATATATATGTTGCAGGGGTATGCAACGAGAAAACAAAATGCTGACACTCTCAAGATTTAAGCACTGTGTGTTTGCGAGTGGTGGACATGTACATTGTCATCTGGGGGGTTGTCCGTCTATCATGTGATTGTTAAACGGAGGATAGGAAGCTCTGAAAGAAAACAAAGTCACGACCAAAGACCTTGACGTGAAGTCGTAGAGTCGTGATGACCGAGGTATCACTGAGCAATAGTGTTGTATTGTTTCTGGAGTTTGTTACAATGCGCGGGGAGTGAAATGGTTTTGTCTAGATATCAGCGTCGCAAGTGGTGCTCCACAGACGGTAGTTACCACTGAGACTGGTTTAGGAAATACTTCTGGCGGGCTTCCCGACTGAGTATATGGACTGCAAAGCCACCTGCATCAACCATTGCCCAACCGTGGTGGCCACGCCGTTTGGCATTGGGGGGCAGCGGTAGGGGCGGATGCATTTTCAGCAGCTACTACGAATGAGAAACGTAGATAAGAGAAGCGGACCAGGTTGGACTTGCCGTTTTTCGCACTAGTCTGACGACGGCTTCGATGGAACCTCGGCCGTCTGTGCCCTCTTTGACCTTGCCAACGTTGAGCGCACGTAGGAGAGGGAGTACTTCACACGCGACTATACCTGTGCGGTCACGACCCAGTTCCAGATACCAGCTTGATCATCTGCAATGCCCTCTCCGGAGTACGTTCGCCCGCGGCCCCGCCGGCCTTTGGGTATCGTCTTTGGTAATGGTGGTCCGGGTGGAATGGGGGATGGTTCCCTGACTTCGAGCGTCGATGGCTCGAGAAAAGGTGACTGGCTGAGTATATGGAAGAGCACCTTGACCGGAACGGGAAGGTTTGCAGGAAGATCATGCGATTTTGGGAGGAGGTGAGGGGGCACTTGTCTGGTGTTGACCGGCTCAGGATCTACGAACCAAGGGTGTACAGGTGGTACGATGTCGGAGAGAAAGCGACGACATCTGAGCGCTGTTGTGGACGGTGGAGGTTGCGCAAGGTATGCGAGGGTTGCTCGCTGTGCCCGATGGCGAAGAGCGAGCATGCAAGTAGAGTAATAAGTTTGGGCTGAGCCAATCAAGGGAGGTCGGAAGCTGCCGATAGCGAAGTGTCTTGTGATTTTGATGGGTTACTATTAACAATTTAGCACGTCGCAGGCTGGCACACGAGCGCAACAAACGCCATGGGTGTACGGGCCAGCATCGTCGTCTGCGTCACGTCTTTCCTCCTTGGTGACCATTTCGCCGTCTCCTCGTCCCTCTCATCTCATTTCCTGGTCTTTATAGGTTCTCTATTTACCCATTGGATCGCAGACTCATTGACGCTGTGGAAGTCGCCCGTCACCGATGAGCATCTATGGACTGCCGCCTTGTATTACTCGATACTGACCAAAGGTCCCGTACAAGTCTTCTACGTTCTGTCCGTCATCGTTATCCTCGGTGGTACAACCATCTTCTTGAGTTTCCGAGACGGTGAAGCAGGAAACCTCATGTTCGACGGGGGAAGTATATGTGCGTATTACACACACTGCGAAGATCCAGACACATGTCTCACAACTGCTTAGTCCTCTACGGTACGACCGTCATCATGTACATGTACTCCGTTCTTCCAAGTTCGTCCTTGTTCGGTCCCGCTCCAGTCTGACACGTAACATGGCCATTTTTCACCAGACCTATGCGAAAAATTCACATCTATCCCACTACACTCGGAAACGGATGCATTTCCACGTTCTCTCCGTTCACCGACCCTAGACCTCGCATCCAATCACCTCGTTTGCAGCGTAGCGCTCACCGGCGTTTTGACTCTCCAAGCCGGACGATGGTGGGCTGAACTTTCCGACGGGGACGACGAACCCTACTTGCAGGAAAAGGAAGTCGAGTCGACTGACGAAACCCAGTCAGCTGCTGCATCAGGTGCCGCACGACCGGATCAACATTGATGCATGATGCCTCGCCTGGTCATGTCCTTGTTCGTAGTCGGCACAGTGCGGTGCCCCGCCCTAGCCCAGTCACATATTCGTGTAAAAATCCTCACGGCCATGTTAGGGGACTATTCTATTCTTAAAGTGTCCCACTCACGATTATCACGATTTACGCCTTTGCTGTCTTGATATCTCGCATCTCGAGCACGCTATCTCAAACACACACACCACCTTCCACACCACTTTCCCCACCCCCTGACTCTAGGTGTTCACCCTTTTTGTCAATTCGTAGCAGGATCAGACCGGTCAGGCACCGTTACAGTGCTTTCATCTCGGTGGGCTTCAGAGCGGCAACTGTACATCGTATACCCAAACTTTTGTTCACCCTCTGATAGATTGAACATGGCAGTCAGTGTTTGGGCGGACTCGTGGACCACAATGTGAATTAGTGTTGCAATGCTACATTTGTATTCGGTGGGATTTAAAGTCGATCATGGTCTCCCCAAGCCCGACCTCAGTATGTCGAGATCAGAAGACAGCCATTTTGATCATATGGAGCAAACTCAACACGTAAAAAAAACAACGGACTCTATTGAACGGTGACGCGAACTGCGCAAACGCCAGACAATTTGTATCGATCACTGGTTGAAACGTTGACCACTCCTACATACGACATACCAGTGGACGCGACTTCCTTGGACTACCCAGGGCACCTACAACGTGCTATACTCTCCTCACTGAACACTAATGGAGTCCGTGCTCAGCTACGCCGAAGAACGTGAACTCAACATTGCGCGCAACAATGCAATGCTCGCGTCACTCGGCTTGGAGAAACTGAAGCCCAGAACCGAACCCAAGGAGATACGCCATAAGAACTGGAAGAATCTCAAACACTCCGCCGGCACCGCTAGTAACAAAAGAAAGGCAGACTCGGACTCGGACTCGGACTTGGATATCGACGCGGACGTGAAGCCACACGCAAAGACCGTACGCATCGGGAACGATGAGAACGCGGTACCGCAACGGGTCGGGGAGTCGACAGGGAGCCAGAGGCGAAGTTCGCGTCTCGCAGGCTTGTCTGCAGAGGCGACAGAACGCATCGAGCGGTCTCGTGGCACACCGCAACCGCTCTCTGTGAAAACGATCGTCGAAGATGCATCTGGACATACGAAACGGGAGAGGCGATATAGCCCGTAAGAAATCATGTTCTTGTGTCGGCCGGCATCGACACTGAGTCGGACTTGCAGAAAAACGTACGGGTCAATTCCCGGGATTGAAGTTGGGTCGTGGTGGGCGTCGAGGTATGGTCTCCTCCTTCCAGGATTGATTCGAGTTTGCTGAGAACTTGGGTGATCAGAGAGGAATGCTCGAAAGATGCCATTCACGCGTGAGTCGCAGTTCTCATACTCTCCTCGACATTAATCTACTGTGTCTTTATGAAAAAGTCCATGGGTGGGAGGGATTTCTCCAGGTCCGAACGGGGCTTACTCGATCGCGCTTTCGGGAGGCTACGATGATGACGTCGACGAAGGATATGCGTTGTAAGTCAAATGTATATACCCTGTTGTGCGACATTCAAGTATCTCCGTTCCATAGTACGTATACAGGTGCAGGAAAGTTGGATTGATAGTACAAATGCTACGTTTATAACTAATGCTCACTCTTGACAGGGGGCAGAGATCTCAAAGGAACGAAGGCAGCCCCAAAAAACGTGAGTTGCACTAGCTGACTCTACGGGGCCTTGATCCAACCATCTACAGCTCCGAACCGCTGGGCAAAGCTTTGATCAATCATTCGAACATAATCACAACAAGGCACTGAAGGTATGCTCAACCTCATTTGAAATTCTCGTGCCGTTTTCACCAACTCGACGTTATTTCTCTGAAGCGCTCCGTGGAGACAGGCAAGCCTGTACGTGTGATCAGAGGATACAAGCTTCGGTCGAAGTACGGACCAAGCGAAGGGTAGGAACAAGCACGCTTTCCTACTAACGGTCTCTAATCCACCCCACCGCAGATATCGCTATGACGGCTTGTACGTCGTAAGAAAGGTAAGCACTCACCCGGAAATGATGTCTAAACGAGAATTGACTGGTATACGGGCACAGTACTGGCAAGAAAAGGGGCTCAACAAAGGCGGTTTCTTGGTGTGTAAATACGCATTCGTGGTGAGTCGGCCCGCGTTTCGCTTGACTACTTTTGGTCGTGTTGACAGTGAACCCCTCTGTGTTTTCGCAGCGCTTACCGGATCAACCAGCTATCGCTGTCAAGGGCATGGACGAAGAAGCCGACAAGATGCAACCTACATCATTTTGGGAATCTGATGCCGAGGGAGAGACGGCTTCTGAGGAATAAGGTTTACCACTCGACTTGTGTTTATTGATGCCCTCGCCTTTCTTTGTCGATATTGACTTGCATATGTAGTATGTACCCCCCAATGTCACCATGATCTCATGTCTAATGGACTTCAAGGCGCTTGAAACGAAGAGTAGCCAACCAATGCGAGCTCTTGACGGACAAGGGTTCAAGTAGGATTACAACGCGAGATTCATAAAACGCAAGTAAAATCACGCCGCCAAGCGACGGAAAAGATCAACTGTCGGAACGGGAAGTGGACAAGAGATGGGATAATGTAACCACTGGCTTCATTCACTCGGTATGACGTGCAATCCGACTGCCACGGGCACGATGGTAATAAGGTATGAATCTATGTCGATGCATACTGTTCTGTGATATGCTAACAGCAAGCGATCAGATCGATCCGTCGCATGTCGAGGGATCCAGAGGGGTGAGGCTTGTTACACATCACGTCGAGTCATTCATCTAACCGTCCCCAGCGCGGAATCCATAATGAACCGATTTTCCGAAGCAGTAAGAAATTCGTCTTTCATGATTCACAGAATTTTGAAGCCGGTCGTGAGGACGAATTCCTGCAAATGAAGAGATGTATTGCGGATCCGAGTCGTGTCAAGACGGTCCACCACTCTCAAAAGGCACATTCACGCGATATGGTAAATAGCACAGTCGAGTCAGTGTTTTGATTGTGTTTCATGCAGGCGTTGCATCCCAATGGATAAAATGGCCACCCATGTTGACGGTTTCAGTCCCTCCTGTTCGCCTCGTGAAGCCGACCCTTTGACGGCCATTTACCGCAACAGATGCAGCTTGAAGTGAGAAAGTTACTGGTACGTCTTTGATGTATTTCCCATATTTGAAGGGATTGTATATGACCACCAGAATGACTGCTCTTCATTCTACCCTGGCAAGAATATCAAGTAAGTGCACATTGTGTCATATAGGAGTGTATATTTTAATTCATTCACAATTGCTACAGTACTGTACATTACTGCGAGCATACTGTATTCATATTCCATGGTAATCCATTTGTATTTAGAAGATAAGACTTTTAAATCTTACAAGATCTTGCTCTTCATGCAGTGTTAGGAGGTTTGTGTAAGTTATATGAGAGTCATCACTCATTGAATCAATGATCTTACAACTTTCAGCTAATCACCAGAATAAGGCATATGACTCTTTTTTTTTTTCAATTCAGTGTTGAGTGTTAATATGTATGTTATAAACAGACTTTTGTTACTAGAAATATGGCAAAGCATCCCATGAGCCACCAACTCAATGATGAAAATGATTCTGAGGTTATTATTTCAAGTGCTCTTAATGGTGGAGGGTTCAAAGGGGGAGATCAATAGAAGAATAGCAAGAACACCTTGGAAACAAAAGATGGTTGAAAATATGATGTCTAGTGGAATCCTCATATAAATCTGCTGTTTGTCCATGCAGGATGAAATGCATTCATCTTTCAGCCTAAATGATAAACTCCAAAGCCAAGACCTTGTCCAATAATACCATCTGGTCCTTCACAGTATTATTAACATCAGGAGACTCTGAAGTATTGAGATGAGAAATATTATATCTAGTCTATTGAATGGCATGTTCACATCCAAGAGAATGATATTAATCACTCCTGCACAATATCCTCTTTGCGTGGTTTTGAATCCTTGATTTCTTTCCCTTGACCAATCAATGTCCTGGTTTCATCATCCATCTCAATACCTGCGTAAAAGACGAGGAGCCGCATATTGAACACGCTGATCGCATGACGGAACCAAAGAGCAAGTGCTCACCAAGACCTTCCTCGCGCACCAACCCCAACACGTGCTCGATCTCGACAAATCCATCCTTGTCTACGTCCAACTTTTGAATGACAGCTTGTCCGACCACATCATCTGGCCTATGCTTGATCACAGCAAGTGCTTTCTCTAGATCCTGGACCGGAATACGACCCTGCGCATCCGCAGAAATCATCTGGAGAGAGCTGCCTACGCGTGAATCGTATTCCTGAAGTTGACTGTCGATTTTGGTAAGCATCGTCCGGATGCGTTTTGTCAGCGCGCCGGAAGGAGACTTGGGGTCCTGTGAGAGGGAAAAGAATGTTGGTCGTATCGATGCGGGTCACATGGGACTCACCTCTTCAGCTTGCAGGTTCTCTTCCATGAGCGCACGAAGCTCGTCGCGCTCCTTGAGAACACTGGATTTGGCCGACATGATAGACAGCGCCTCTGCAAGTTCTTTCAGTTGCTCCGTGGTCATACGAGCGCTCTCCTCTTCCAGAACAGGATGCAACTTCGATGGGATCGGTGAGTTCGCTGATTGCTGTCAGGCGGGAGTACCGACAACTGGGCTTACCTCGCTGTCAGGCAAAAGCGATTGAGCAAGACGCGCTTCCAGCTCGTCTGCCTCGCGTTTCGCACGTCGAGCGTCTTCTTCCTTTTGCTCTTGTTCTTGCTCGTCTTCGATGAGTTCCTCTTGTTGTTGCAGTACCTCGAGCTTCTGCTTGTAGCTGGCGTTGTCTGAATCGACTTCGAGCTCAGCTTCGTTCAGCTGCCAAAACGGATACTCTCAGTAAGCCGTCCTTCAAAAAAAAAGAGGACAAGACGGACCAGGTTGTCGGGGAGACCACACATGACACTCTCCAGACTCTGAACGATGGCGTTCTTCCCGTCCACGTCATCGCCTTGTTTCTTGTCAAAGTGGAATGCCCGTCCAAGAATGAGAAGAACCCCAGAAACACGGTTATGCAAGTGTAGCTGGATCCACGTCAAGAGCTCGTCTCGTAATCTCGCAGGGGAGACTCCGGTAGTCCGAATTCCCCTGGACTGACAGGCGGCCTGAAGCTCCGACGTGGAAAGTTCATCGACACCTTCTGCATAAATCGCCTGATCGTCCCTCCTGAGGTTCATGAGACGGGAGCGAATAGCGCCCCTAAGGAAGTTATCCGTTCCAAAAGCGTTGATACCCATATATCGACACATCGAGACGAGTTGTGGACGGGAGAGGTTGTCAAGGGTGAGGTCGTCATCAAACAGTTTGGCAACGTTGATGATATCGGTGGCGGAGGGAGATTCACCGGTTGAACGAACTTTTCGGAAGAACTCTTTGAAGGCGTCTGTGCCAAGAATATGCGCATTGGCTTTGAGGCCCGATTCCCGGAGGGTTTCCTGGAGGAATTTGGCCATTTCTAGCCTAACCCTGAGAAGCTTGCGTTGTTTTTCTTCCTAAACGCAAGTGAATTAAGGACCATCTGGATGATCCAAAGGGAAAATATACTAACGGCAGCAAACTTGTCTTCAAACGTCGAGGGGAGCATGGTGGGGAACAGTCTGAGCGCGACTGGAAGAAGTAACTCCATGAAGGGAATGATGACGAAGACGGAAAACGGGACTAGCTTGAGCAAATCTTGAGTAGTTCTTCTAAGCTAATGCAAATTGGACTGGTCAGACGAGCACGAAGAGAAAACGCGTACACACACCTGTCTGCGCTCTCTGCGGGTTAAACTCTCTCCATGGAGGATCTTCCATTGTAGTCTTGCAGAGATACGGACTTCGGAGACGAGGAGTTTTGATCCGTGCCAGTAGTGCTGGACCTCGTGCTTTACTTTCTTCCAGGCGCGGGTGAGGAGGGGTGCGTCTTCCTTTGGCGTGGGCGGAGAGGGTCTTGGGTCTTGTGACGAGCCTTGTGAGACTGCGGCGCTACTTGACTCATGTCTGACCAGGCGGAGGTGCGTGTGATAGAGCATGGGGGGTTGGTTGGTTAGGAGGAATGCGGGGGAGGAAGAGCGCAAGAGAACGTGATGAGAGAACGCGCGAAGAGGGAGCGACGACAGATGGCGATTAGGTGCACGAAATATGGCGGGATGTTGCGAGCGGGGCAGCAGAGACATGGCAGAGAGTGCGGAAGTCGAGGACGAGGACCATAAAATGTTTCAGAAAGTGTAACTTGCCAGTGGATGATGCGTTCGATCGGCAAACTTACGTGCCGAGTGACCGTGTGGTCGTGTTTGTAGAAAGATGATCTCCCCGCTCTACGACAGTGCCAGCAGAGAATACAAGAAAGCCCGCAGACAACACTGGAAATCGACAAAGAACAGACCCGTCGACGTAGACGCGGGCTGGTCCCCGTTCAGAGCGACAGAGAAGAAATACAAGGCCCGATTCCCCCCACCCGACATGTCTGACGTGCTAGACCTCGCCTCGCTGCTGAACGCGAACCCACCAACGTTCCATCAGCTTACTCGAATCTCAGAAAAGGGAACAGGCGTGTTCATCCTACCCGATGTGCCAGGTGCAAGGGCCGGCTGCCAGCACTCAGTAGCACTAACATGCCCAATATCTAGGACTGGTTCTCCTGCCCGCATTTGTCTCTCCGCAAGATCAACGTCACCTCGTCAGATGGTCACTTCGCGACCACGCGCGCCATCCAAATGAAACGAACCTCGACGCCCACTACGTCCTCCCATCGCAGGGCGTCTGGAATGCCCACCTCCAATCCCGCGCCGCAGATGCCGAATCGCCGCTCATCCGAACGAGAGCTTCACTCGATTGTGAATCTCTCCCCAGATCCTCGTCTTCTGGTCCACGACAGCTCATCTCCAATGACCCTGCCTCTGTAGATAATTTCTCCTCCCTCCAATCACTTCCCAAACCTCCTCCAGAACCATCGACGACGCTTTCGGACTGTCTTCCTTCTGACCTCGTATCAAAGCTGCGATGGGCAAATATCGGCTGGTCATATCACTGGGGTAGCAAGCAATACGACTTCTCGAGGGGAAAAGGCGACATAGATCCCTTTCTCCGAGATCTTTGCAAACGCGCAGTCGGCACAGTGCCCTGGGAAGAGGTCTTTGATGGAGATGACCTTGACAAGTGGGGAGATGATGACTGGAGAACGTGGAAGGACACCTACGGTTCGTACCGTAATCGCTCACGCGATCGAGACTTACTCATTTCTCAGAGCCCGATGCTGGCATTGTCAACTTTTATCAGACAAAGGTAAGCATATTCGTGTTGTAGCTTAGGTTCTGATCAAACGCGCGTCATCTCAGGATACGCTCATGGCTCACGTCGACCGCTCAGAGGTCTGCGCAACCTCTCCGCTTGTATCGATCTCGTGAGTTGCGATCTACATACTGCCATTCTCCCTTTGCGCTTACATGCCTCGACAGGCTAGGGAATGCGGCCATATTCCTTATCGGTGGTCTTACTCGAGACACTGAGCCGATCCCAATCCTCCTCAGATCTGGCGACGCCTTGATCATGTCTGGTCCAGCTTGCAGACGTGCCTATCACGGTTGGTCACTCCATTGCGATTACTCAAAGCCAACTAAGTCAACCTAAAGGTGTTCCGAGGATACTGGAGACCACACTGCCTGAACACTTTTCACAACCTCTCGACGGCGATAGCGATTGGGAGCCTTACAAAGACTACATGTGCAATAGTCGGATCAATATCAACGTTCGACAGGTGTTCCCAAAAGGATTTGACCCGCACACACAAGACGCTACAAGGTGACAGACGCGGTGTTCTTCGTGATGCGATCATTCGTCAGGGAGATTAGGATGGACAAGTTGTTTGGCACTCGGATAGTCTGACAGAGACGGAGGATACGTCATTCAACTAATCTTGTTATCCACTGATCCGAAACACGCACTTCTTGAGTCCAGTAGTTACTAGGGACGTTCAGGGAATTTGGCTACTTGTAGCAACCTAAAATCCAAAGATTACGTTCTGACGGACCAACGACACCGTGTCGTAAGAAGGGTCAGGAGGTGCTTGGAAAAGGTACGTTACTGACTGGTTCCCACTCCAAGTACTCCTGGATCAATAATCTATGATATCGTGCTGTGTTCAAAAGATGCAGAAAGGGTATACATGACGTTAGTTAATATGACTCGGGTGCCGAAGAACGCTCGGACCTTGAGCGGATCATGAACAGGCTAGGATTTAGAGCTCTTCTTCATACCTATCATCCGCTGCATTATCAAACTCTCCAAAAATATCCCCGTCGTCATCGTCGTCGTCGTCGTCGGGAGAAGGTCTCCAATCACTGACAAGCTCATCGCCTTCCGTGGCGGTCTGAGCTCCCGAGGAAGTGAGGGTATAACCGTCCAGGCCCCATAGATAAGCACCATTATCTGGATCTGGGAACTCAGCTGCATCATCCTCATTGCTGCTATCACCGTCGACATCTCCGCCCAAGAGACGAGCCAGCGCGTCCATATTGACACGCTTGGCACCTCGTTTCGTTTCGGTGGCGACTGGTTTACGGTGGCGCACGGCGGCTCGTTCCGTCGATATCTCTTCGCCCCAGTTTAGCTGGAATAGTGGCCGAAGCGCTTCTCGTTCTTGTTCGCTCCTTAATAACCCTTCTAGTTCCCCATTGGCAAAAAGTTCTTCGTCGGCTATATGCTCTGTCGTGCTTCCTCCGCGGGATGCTGAGAGAAATTCGAGACGAGTGGGAGGAGTACCTCGGCCCCGAGAAAGTTCGTCCGGTGAACAAGTCAACATGTATGTTAACAAAGGTAATTCGCCACTGGACGTTGCTGCGTCCAGAGAGCCAGACGATAACGGGTCAAACAAGAGCTGATAGGCAGCCTGCATCGCTTTGCCCCTCTTCTTGACCTTGCGCCGTTTGCCCGGCGCGATGACAGATTCCATGTTCTTGCTCGATGACGCGCCCGTCGGCGTGTTCACATTCTCGGTGTCTCCTTGAACTTCCCCTTCTTGGTTCGCGAAGACGCCAGGGTCGGGTTCCAAGTTTAATTTTACCTTCTGCTGACTTTGCATGCGACTCAGCCATAGTTCTTCGTGAAATTGTATGACATCTTTAATTCCCTTGGCGACAATGCATCGCTTCGGAACTTTTGAACGGGCAGCGGCGCCACGACCTTTACCCTTGTAAACAAACTGATCTAACCAGGGAACATGACGAATCCATTCCTCAATTAGATCGTAGAGGATTTTGTACCGGGAAGAAACGACACCGGGGGCGAGGGCGAACCGGGCAGCTAGTGTGCGTGTGAGCTCACCTAGATGTGGGAGCGGTGTGCGTGTTTCAGCTTCCAGACCAAGGATAAGGAGCGCACAAGCGGTTGGTGGTGTGGGAAGATTGGTGAGGGCTAAAGGTGGTGAATGGTGTGATACGATTTGGGACAATGAGGTTGCTGTGCGAACGGCTGCCTGCAGTGAGAGCGGTGTGAGGACGGAAACGAGGGACTTTGGGAGATGAGAAGGAAGCGAAGGAGACAAAGTTTGGGGGTGTATGATGGACTGGAGGAAGACGTGGAGGATGGGAAGATGTACGGCAGGATCTGTGGAAGCGAGAGAGAAATCGAGGAGGGAAACCACGGACTGAAAGGCGCGCGCGAGAGAAACTGGGGAGTCATCCAAGAGGAAAGCAATGTGACGGAGAGAATCTGATTTGTGTGCCTCGCGAAGGGCGATGGCGATTGAGGCGCCAGCGGTGAGTTTCGCTTTGCGTCCCCACCTGTAATGACCCTTTGCCATGGCCTGTGTGAATATGGCTTCCGCGCGTGGGGACAGACCGGGATTGTTTAGCCTTGAGAGTACGGAGTTAATGAAGGTGCGCATGGCGATCTGAAGGTGGCGTTAGCAAAGAAGATGATCAGACCCCATGATGGTTTTACCGTGTTCTTTCTGTCGCGGTCCTGCTTTGTCTGGGCTAAATACCAGCCCTTGTTGGTGCGAGGTGCGGAATACGATGCGGTGGTTGGGTAGTCATTATGGTCGGCGAGGACGGTCTGGGCGGGATCTGCCAGAATACCGCAGTTGGTGCAGACGAGCGAGCCGCCGACATCGCCGTCGTTGACAAGCTGGGTGGCGCCGCACCCACGACAGCCCATGATGCAGATGTTTGATGTGTGGGGTCAACGTTCAACATCACTCGGCCAGCCGGCTTACATGTTGCACAAACAAGTATGAACGACTCAACATCGGACGTGTTCTTAGCGGTTAAATGAGCGAGCACGTAAAGGGTCAACGAGATAGCTGGTGACACGTTGCAATTGGAGCGCACAAGGACCTCAATTTATGTAACGAGCCTGTGTTTCGTGAAACAGATCTTACCAGGCACTTCATAACCCAGATGTGCCAGTGTTTAGGGTCTCCCTCTCCCAGATCTGTCCAACACTTCAAGGTCCTTCTCCAGCGCCATCGCACGCACCTGAGTCCTTTCTATTACAAGCAAGTACTCCCAAGATCCTCCTGGCACTTAAATAGCCCCCTTCCCTCTCTCTTTTTCACTCTATCCCCTCATGTCCACCTACCCAAGCCGTAACTTAGACTTTGAATCAAAGGGTTCTACCCACGTCAAGGGCAGGCTCTCCAGCACCACCGCTGGAGAGAGGCCCATCGTCCCTGCCTACTCCAGTCTCACCGTAAGTCCTCGTCACACAACTGACAACGTCATCTTGATCTGCTCGTTAGCCTATGTGGGCTGGTATCGCCGGCGCGGTCCTCACCGGCGGCAGATCCTTCGAGATTGCCATCTCCGTTCACGATTCGGTCTATAGCACCGATTTTGCCTCTGCTGTTATCCCGTACAACTCGGCCACCCCAACCAAAAATGCCGCAGAGATCGAAACTCATGTTCTCGAGACCCTCAAAAAGTTCTCTCAGGAACACCTTTGCAAGTTCCTTGGTGCTGGTGTCACTCTCGGCCTCCTCAGAGAGGTGCTCGTCTCGTTTTTGATCCCTCGTCGCGTGCTTACCACCCTCATCAGTCCCCCAACCTTTGCACTCGCCTGTGGTTCGAAGTTGACATTGTTCCCATCGTCTTCAACATCAAGCCTTTCCACACGGACTCCCTCACTAGCCCCAACATCAAGCACCGCATCTCCTCCACCACTGGCTCTTACGTTCCTTCCGGTACAGAGACCCCCACCGTCTACGTCGATGCTTCCCCGCTCGTAGATCAGAACAAACTTCACGTAGGCGTCGCTACCAAGTTGCCTATTCCCCGCACGCTTGATGAACAAGCCGACTCTGCCGCGCGCAAATGTCTCATGTACTATGGTCCCAACAACAACCCCCGTCTAAGCATCGGCCCTCGCAACCAAGTCACCGTCGACCAGGCTGGAAAGATCCATCTCATTGATGACCTCGATATATATCGCAAGTCCGTCGGACAAGGTACCTGGAATGCTGTGGTCAAGCTCGCCGATGAACTCCGCGAGAAAAAGGTCAAGATCGGTTTCTTCTCCTCTACCCCTCAGGGCGGTGAGTAACCTGAATTTGATTCTGTGGCGGCCCTTCTGATTGGGACGTTCTTTGATGATGTGATGTAGGTGGAGTCGCGCTCGTAAGTTACCCCACACAAAAGGAAGTGTTTCATTGTCCCTCACCCACGGTTGTTTGCAGATGCGTCACGCTCTCATCAGGTTCTTGACGGCACTGGATGTCGACGTCGCATGGTGTGTGTCGCCTTGTTTCCCTTTCTATCTCCGACTTTCAATGCACCCCACTCGGATGTTGATTTAATCCTTTTCCCCGCATGGCATATTATCAGGTATGTCCCAAACCCATCGCCAAGCGTTTTCCGTACGACAAAGAACAACCACAACATCTTGCAAGGTGTCGCGGCCCCTGACCTCCGCCTCACGGATGAAGCCAAGGCTCAGTTCGACGCCTGGATCTTGAAGAACGGTCTAAGATGGACCGCAGACGGTGGACCCCTCGCTCCTGGTGGTGTTGATGTCGCCTTCATTGGTAACTTCCCCATCTGTTATTGGTGCATTTGTTGACGGCAACCATAGATGACCCGCAGATGCCTGGTCTCATTCCCCTGATCAAGAAAGTCAGGCCCGAGCTTCCCATTGTCTACCGCTCGCACATCGAGATCCGCAGCGATCTCGTTCAACAGAAAGGGTCTCCGCAGGAAGGAGTATGGCAATACCTGTGGAAGAACATTCAGCTTGCCGACTTGTTCATCAGTCACCCTGTCAACAAGTTTGTCCCCAGCACTGTGCCCACTGAGAAGCTGACCCTCCTCGGTGCTGCTACCGACTGGTGAGTAGTCGAACCTCGGTCGCGTTGACCGTCCACGTTCACACACGCGCTCGCGGCACAGGCTCGATGGATTGAACAAGCACCTCAGCGCATGGGATTCTCAGTACTACATGGGAGAGTTCCGCAGCCTATGTGTGAAAGAGAAGATGACCGAGCTGAAGTGGCCTGCTCGCGATTACATCGTCCAGGTCGCACGGTTCGATCCTGCCAAGGGCATTCCAAACGTCATCGACTCCTACTCTCGCCTTCGCAAGCTCTTGAAGAACGCTGGAAAGACCTCCGAGACAGACACGCCTCAGCTCTTGATCTGTGGTCACGGTGCCGTCGATGACCCAGATGCTAGCATCATCTACGATCAGGTCATGAACCTGGTCAATTCCGACAGTTACAAACAGTACGCGAAGGATATCATTGTCATGAGGCTCCCACCGAGTGACCAGCGTACGTTCCCTTGGCCTCGTAGTTATAAACTTGCTAATGAACTGTGACGACAGTCCTGAACGCCCTCATGGCGAACGCCAAGATTGCTCTCCAGCTTTCGCTGCGCGAAGGCTTTGAAGTCAAAGTATCTGAGGCGCTTCACGCTGGCATACCCATCGTTGCGTCTCACACTGGTGGTATACCCCTTCAAATCGAACATGGCAAATCTGGATACCTGACTGAAGTGGGCGATAACGACGCCGTCGCAAAATACCTCTATGACCTTTACACGGATGAAGCGCTCTACACCAGGATGAGCAAGTACGCGGCGACGCATGTTTCGGACGAGGTCGGCACCGTCGGGAACGCTGCGGCATGGTTGTACCTCGCTGTCATGTACAGCCGTGGAATCAAGATTAAGCCTCAAGGAGCGTGGTTGAATGATTTGCTCAGGGAGGAAACTGGGGAGCCGTACCTGCCGGGCGAACCCAGGTTGCCTCGTGGTGCCTTGCAGTTGCAAGGATGAATAGATCTAACGGAGGAGGCGTGTCATTTGTACGATTTATTGCTGTCGCTGCATTGTTTTGATCTTGTAGATCTCGTAGTCACATGGATAGAAACCCGTCTTCGAGTACGAGTATACCACCTAAAAGTGTATACCTGATCCTGAGCGATCACACCTGCACGTCGACCGTGAGACTGAAACGAAAACAAAGCGGTAACGATACATCCGCTCTTCCGACCAGAGAAACGGCAGACGGTCCGGCAGCTCCGTGACAATACTCACCGTCCCAGCCGGGGATGCGGCCCACCATCGGCCGCACTGAGCAGGGACGCATTTCGCAGTCATCTACGACCCTGGCGTCTCACCGAATGCAGGAATCTTGGAGTTTCAAGCTTTCTGCACCATGATTGTAGATTACTTGGTTGAAATTATCGCGTGTTCTGGTAATCGTTGCAGCTACGGCGTGAGTCTGAATTGGCGAGAGCTCGACGCTCGCTCACATTTGCGTGATTGGGCTGTACACAGTGGCCGTGCCACAGAGGCGATCCGACTTCCAGTGCTCTGAGCCAAGCAGCTGTCATGAATTTGGCTCTTGTTTCCTCATCGCAAGTCCACCCTCAAATCCAAGACAATTCTCAGACCTTTAGTGATGGAAGTCGACATGCAGTCCCCACCCTCGACTTTCCGTCCCGTCGCTTTTACCATCAAACGACCACGTTCACCTAGCTCGCCCACCCAGGAACGGCAAACCGTGCGTGCTTGAATTTTCGTCAGAATTTTTCGTGCGTTTGCTTATTGCGTCTGGTCGATTTCTTGCAGAAACGTCTTTCGCTCATCCCGGTCGATTCAGAGGGGCAATGTGTCCGCCGTGCGTCCGTAGCACCTGACGGGGTGGTGGACGGTCGAGTGGCCAACCAAGATGACTGGGTTAGGCAGGCTAGGGAGCTTTCGATCGCGAGTCCACTGTCGGTCACGGTTGGTTTCCCGTCCGTGCTAGATGGTGGTGCCACCGGGGCTCTGAGCAGGGTCGACGAGCACATGGTGAGTCCTCTCACAGACATATGCATAGAATGATTGTTCGTAAACCGTGAACGATGCTCAGGCTGTTGATGACGAGGAATCGCAAGTGCTTCGTGTACACATACATCCGAGTGGCTCACGACCGTGGACGACGACAAAAAGTCATCTGCCTTCGATACATATCTCAACGACAGCCACACAGACGCCAGTGCCCGCGCCGAGTGGACACCATGCGCCGTCGCCTGCACCGTTTAGTGTGCTCACTGAGCCACCTTCGTCCGAGTCCGAGTCAGCATCCCCGACGTCATCAATATCTGTGACAGAGACCAGCGTGGGTGCGCGCCAGCACCATCTCTGTCCTCCGGATATCTTCCTCTTGCCGGCGACCCCATCAGATACCCCGCCTCATCAGCATCAATTCGCGACCGAATACGGGCAGCTGGCTGGGGAGCGCGAACCTGGATCCCATGATCGAATGCATGACCAGAGCCTCTCTCAGTCTTCGTTGACTCAGACGCCAGAACGGACACATGGGTCGCCGCGACCGACGAAGGCGCCCGATGCGCCGACGTCTTCTGGTAGAAAACATCGCGTAACGATGGGACCGCGTGCCGATTGTGTGAAATGTAGAACGGGCGTTAGAGGGCACTGGATGCATTTTGATTGAGAGACGTTCGGACTCGAGGTTACTGGACTCTGTTGTTCGGGTCGTTGCTTGGATCCTTCTGGCTCGCATACCTGTTGGTTATATTATTGCTGCATGTACATAGGCTAACATTTCATTGTAATCACTTGGCATACTTAAGGGTGATCGAGTGCAGCTTTCGAATTCAACAGAGCATAACAAACCGATTTAGGTTGGACGAAAAATTTGTTGTCATTTGACGAGTAGGGGGAGGGAGAAAAGTTGAGCAAGATGTCCACAACGCTGCCTTTATTCTGGAAGTTATCCTCGGCCTCGAAAAAAGAACGCGTCGACGCGTCCGTCAAGCTCATAAGCACTCTCGAACAATTCCAGTCGCTCCATGTCCGACAATCAAAGTCGGACGGCTCTGACAATGAGGGAGATGGTTTGGACGTGTTAAACTCACAGGACGTTTCGTATTCAATACGGCGACTCGTACGAGGTCTTGCAAGTCCTCGAGAGAGCAGCAGACTCGGGTTCAGTGTCGCCCTTACCGAGGTATGTCCCTGTCTCTCCACCGGAATCACCAATGCATCATCATCCCTCTCCGCAGTTGCTCTCCCGGATAGACACAGTCACCTGTGCGCAAGTAATCGCTCTCATCGTCGACTCTACGAAAAGACAGGGAGCCATGAGTGGACAGGAAGAGAGGGACGTCCTGTTTGCACGATTGTTTGGGATCACTGCGGTCGTGCGATCCGGGCTGCTCGTGCGCCAAAAACCGTTGCCCAGCACCTCCTCGTCCTCGTCGAATGCGCCCGTCTCGAGCTTGGAGACATACAAATCTGTGCTGACGTACCTATTGGAAATCGGGGAGGCAAAGTCTTGGTTGAGAGAGAGCGCTTGGTGGACGATCGGGTTGGCCCTCGATGCGGTTCAATCTTGCGCGGTGCCATGGAGGGTCGAGGCGCTCGACGCGACGATCAACGCCGTTTATACGAAAGACGAAGACAGTTTCTGGACGCCGGATAAAGTCGCGATCACCTTGAAACTGCAACCCCTTATGCCGAATCATAACTGGGACGAAACGCTTGCCCCGGTGTTCAAGGGACAGAATATCTTTGCGCCCAACAATCTCTTGGCTCTTGGTAGGATATTGAAGGTCGGTCCATGATGTATGCGGTCACGGTGAAAGTTGCTCATTCTCGTATGTAGGAATCCGCTGCGGAGGACGACAACGCCTCGAACCCAACTGCTGGATCGTGGAAAGCCCAGCTTCACGTTGCGTGGGACGTCATATTCAATCGAATGCTTCCTCCATCCGGCTCAGAACATGTTCCACAGGGTTCTTTCAGTGAATTCTTCCGAATCGTCGTGGATGGTAAGCACACACACATGTTCGTTTCAGTCACGGTAACGCCTCATACACGGGATAGAGTCCTTGTTCTCTCCCTCGTCCTCTCCCGAGAGAAAATACTGGGGATTTCAAATATTCAAAAAAGCTCTGGGACGGGTCAGAGCTACTGAGCTTCCTATGCTCTTTACCAAAAATCTGATGCGGTCTTGGATCAACCATCTTTCAAACAAGGATCGTTATCTGCACAAGATCTCGCTTGACGTGGTATGTTCGGCGGATCACTCGCTCGTTTGCGGGTTCGTTAACATGTGCCAGGCGAAACATATCCAAACGCTTGTCCAAACCTCTCCTTCGCTTGGATTTCCACTAATTCTCCAATTAACCGGCGTCAACGGAAGTGGGCAGTTCGACAAACTGACACGTACGAAAACCATCGAGTCAATCCTAACCGTCATGGACAGCGCGGGCATCAAGAGCTATGTCCTTTCCTTGCTTGAGCAAGTGAACTCGCCAAAGGATGCGGAAGAGTACGGTATTCTCTCTCTCTCTGGCCCGTATACAAGGAGCTGAGATGTAGAGCAACAGAGAGCCTTCTGCAGTCGATTCCCGGAGAACATGGATTGCAGACCAATTTGCAGCGCTCGTTCATAATGGTTCGATCCCAAAAAACGACGAATGGATACAAATCGTGCTCGATTTTTACGTCGTCAATGGCCTTTTCGTTGTTCGCAAAAAGTCTGAGAACAATCCCATTCACTCGGTATGTTTGAATCCACGTGTTTCGCTAATGTGTGGCGACGCTAACGATGGCGGGACTAGTTGCATGTACTCCCTTCACCGCCTTTCACGGAGGCTGCTCAACAACGTTGTCAAGAGAGATTGCTTAGCTGCCTCGCTACTCTCAACGTTCACCTGACAGTCGTGAAGCAAGGTCTGTCCACCTGTCGATCGCAATGCACAATTTATTCACATACGCGACAGGCGAACACACGCATAAGGAGACGGGTGTTGCATCCGACGGAGAGTTCTGGACGTCCAAAACGCTCGCTACCATTGCATTATTAGACAGGGACCCCAAACATGTCAAGCCGCTAATAGCCCTCGACGAAGAAGTTCAAGCTCTCCTCGCCAAGACAGAGAAAGTAATCGGCCAACTTAGAAAGGTATAGCCTGCTTTTCTCTATCCCGTTGCCCCGGAATTTGAGTTCGTTGTCGCGCTAGCCTGACGACGACAAGCGAGAGGTTGCAAGAGGATACGAATTAATCCTCTCGTCGTTCCTGCTTCAATGTCGTTGTGGCGAGGCTGACCGCCTCGAGAACCTCGAGGTCCGTATCATTCCACTGCCGACGTCAATCCTTGACTCATCAACGATAACCCCTCGTTCAGGCCACTCTTGAAGCGACTGCCAAAATGTTCACCAGGGAGAAGCTGCCAAAGAAATCTAAATCCCAGCCCACGCCGCCTTTACCGTCATCCATAGATATCCTCGTGGACGTGATAATAGGTTTCCTTGAAAATGCGAGCGCGTTTACGCGGTCAGTCGCCAATGAATCCTTTTCACGCGTCACGAGTGCCGTACAAGGGAGCACCGTAGATCTGATTTTGAGCGTAAGTGATGGATTTTTTTGTCGTACTTTTCCAACGGGCCGTCATGACGGGAATTCATCAGCAATTGGAACGCCGAGATCCAAGCGACTTGGTTGACGAAGACGAGGAGATGAGCAGTGATGGCGATGGTGATGGTGATGACGACGGGAGCGACGAAGAGAACGAAGACGAAGACGAAGACGAAGAAGAAAGCTCTGGAGAAGAGGAATCTGGAGAGAGCGACTCTGAGGAAGTGGACGACGAGGCTGCTGAAAAAGTACGCATGAAAATAGAGGACGCATTAAAAGCGAGCGGGGTGGATGTTGGGGAAGACAATTCCGAAGATTCCTCTGACGAAGGCCTCATGGACGACGAGCAAATGATAGCTCTCGACGACACCCTCGCGGAAATTTTCCGCACGAGAACGAACAAACGAAAATCCAAACAAGGTCCGTTACTCTTTTCTAGACATGTGCTTCTTTTTGTCTTTTTCTTTTGGGATGCTCAAGTGATATCAAGGGGTCGATGCCCAACGAGAAGCAACGCATTTCAAGAACAGAGTCCTCGATCTCGTGGAAATCTATGTCAAACGGGATCCTCAGAGTCCTCTCAACGTTCGACTCGTCCTACCATTACTCGAGCTCGCAACCAAGAGTGGCATGGACGAACGCCAACTGTCCGATAAAGCAAGCGGCGTCCTCAAGAGTCGACTCGCCAAGTCAAAGGACCTGCCTACGACCGCGACGCGGGATGAAGTTGAGACGGTGCTCCGAGAAGTGCATCGGCGAGCACAGAGGTCGCATGCGTCCGATGCCCTGGCCGTGCTCAGCCAAGCCAGTCTCTACCTCTGCCGGATTCTGGTTGCCCTGAACGAGCACGACGCGGCCGTTGGGATGTATCGAGAATCTCTTGACGATTACATGTCGCGCAAGGCATCGCAACTCGCGTTCGGCTTCTTCCAAGATTGGGTACGTCGTTTCCCCACGCTGGGATGGAAACTGCGAGAGAGCGTCTTGGAAGCGTCTTCCAAGGCGGTCAATTTGTACCGGAAATGTCAAGCATTCCAACTCTTGCACGTCATATTGAGCCAGCCAGAAAAGGTGTGTGATGCCTTTTCTTGTCTGAGGACAGTCGATACGGGGTCGCTCACCAACCACAGGGAGAGGAACCAGCGGCGATCGCCACGTTCCAAAAGGCGTTGCAAAAGACCATACTCGACCTGATCACTCTTTCCATCGACGATCAACGTGGCCTATCGCCGACTCAAATAAAAGATCTTTTGAAGCTCGTTCTATTCTGCATCCGTCAGACGCGCAAGACCTCGGATTCACTGACCATCGAGGTTTGGGATCCAGCCGCGTGGAAGACGCTTCACGACCAACTGTCCTCAAGCACTCGTTTCAAATCATCGTCGTCGGTGCTGGATATGTGTCGTCAGGTGGAGTCCACTGCCGCCCAGTGCAAACAGGCAGCTGGTGGGAAACGCAAGGCGGAGTTGGATGAGCCAATAGAGACTGACCCGTCAAAAAAGTCCAATCGAAAGAAACAGAAGAAAAAGTAAATTATAGTATGTAATTTGATTCTTCATACATCATTTCCGTCCCTGGAGTTGGAGTGCTTCTACAAGTCAGGCAATCAGGAGGCCACGTAAACAAGACACTCCTGCCCAAACCACGTCTACAATCTATATTACCTTCTTGTAGCGCACAAGTGTTCCAGCCTCAGGCAATCAGTTCGGAAGAAAGCGGCCACCAAAGGATTCTAGACCCAGTCAATGAAAGTAAGACAGACAGGGAAGCGCACAAGTGCGTTGTCTACGCCAGTGGAGATGATGTAATCCTTGTGTGGAGTGCCTGGAGCGCAGTAATATCACGCTTTGTGAAACATTGCTCAACAAGTTGGGCACATCGTCGTGCTCTGGGAAGCGAACGCCTAAGCCAACACAAAGACGTTGAGTAGCACTTGTGACTCACTTGTTAACCTTGCTGCGGGACTCGACGGCAGTCCGACACGCTTCAGAACGTTCTGTGGCGACGCTGAGGAGGTGTTCTGGAATTCCCGCAAGACGGGCACATTCTACTCCGAAGGACTCTTCAGCGGGGCCATCGGTCAACCGGTAGAGGAATGTTACGTCTCTTCTGCCGTCAATGCGGTTATCCGTCGTATATCCCATGTGCAAGTTCTGAACATCATCTGGGAACCGTCGCTCCAAATCAATGGCAACGAGGGGATAGTGCGTAATAAACAGTGTCTTGGATCTGATATTTTCCACAAGATGTTGAAGAACTGCATCCGCGATTGCCATCTATGACTGAATTAGCGGCTCCCGGTTTTGTAAGCAATGGTCAAGGTACGCACTCCATCCGCAGTTGAGGTACCTCTTCCAAGCTCGTCCAGAATTACAAGACTCTTCGAGGTTGCTGTCTTCAAAATCTCGTTCGTCTCTGCCATTTCGACCATAAATGTTGAGCGGCCACGCGCCAATTCGTCAGACGCTAATGCGGGCATCAATTAATGTATTGAAATGGAGGTGATAGGAGCCTACCGCCCATCCTAGTGATAATTGCGTCGCACATTCCAACCTTTGCAGCCCTCGCGGGAACGTATGACCCAATTTGAGCCATAATAGCGATCAGGGCAACCATCCGGACCGCAGAGCTTTTGCCTCCCATATTTGGACCAGTTATGATGATACTGCGAGGAGAATCATCACCCATCGATAGAGAATTGGGTACGAACGGGTCGGATCTCAGTGCTTCAACCATAGGATGACGGCCATCTATGATGTCGAATACGTCTTCGTCTGTGAGCTCAGGTCGTACATAACCATCTTGTAAAGCAATGTGGGCAAGGCTGAGGAGACAATCCGCGATTGCAAGTTTGTTGATGGCATCTCGTAGCAGGGAGTAATCAGATTGGGCGATTTGAGCCAGAAAGGCGGTATACGCTTTGTTCGCTTCCGCGGCGAGCAACTCTTTGTATCTCGCCCGCTCTTGGATCAGCTTTTTGACCTCAGGAGTATGGTATCGCCTGCGGTACTTTGTACTGTGATAGACCATGAGCACATGGTTTGTCTAGTATACACTGTATGGGTATTTACCTTGATACCAAATCCCAACTTACTGGATGATCTCTGTTCTCAGACTTCTTGATCTCCACAAGGAACTAGGTAATATTAGAGCGCGCACTAAGCGTGAGACTTGTAACGTACCTCATCCCCTAGCACACTGGTCCATTGGAGAGACGGCATTCTAAGAATTTTGCGGACTGAACTTAAATCAGTGCCTGAATTACACCTAGGGGGCAAGATACCGTACTCCGCTTCAGTTCCTCTTCGAGTTCAGTTTCAACAGTTTGAATCATCTGGGCAAGTTAGGATGGAATATGTGAATGAGTCTCAGAGGACTCACTAATGCATGTTCTGCGAGCGCAGGGAACCGCTGCGTATCTGTCCATAAAGACTCCTTCTTGCCTTCGGCAGCACTCTTGAGGGATATTGCGTTCAAATACTCTCGGACTGGGGACTTGAGTTTCGGTAAAGACAGGACTATCTCATTCAATAAATTGGAGTGGAAGTCCCCCAAGGAACTTTCATCGAAGCCATCGAACGCCGTGGCAACTCTTTTCAGCGCCGGTAGCAAGATGGCAAGTTCCTGTGGGGAACACTACGAAATATTGAACCAGTTGACCAAGGGCCTAGAGTGCGGGAAATCTGACCTTGCCATACTGGATCCGACACAACCCCTTGGCGAGGTCCGGTAACTTCTTCAGGACCTGTCGAAGGGCAACCAGTTTCTCCGACGGACTGGTAACTATTTCTTCGATGGCATCTATCCTATCTTGGAGCAACCTAAAGGTCCGGCTGCGTTATTACAATAGAGCGGATATAAATTGAAGACTAACCGCTTGTCCGTGAGTGGTTGACCGACCCAACTCTTCAACAACCTTGCACCAAATTTGGTGGTAGTGCGATCAAGCACCCAAATCAGAGATCCCTTGGCAGTATAATCTGTCTGGTTTTGGTACACTTCCCTACAAGGTCCAGTTAGACTTGATTTTAGCGGTGAGTAAGGCACGAACAGATTCGCCAATGTGCTGGCATTCAGAAGCATGTGAGTTCTATTTGCGAATTTCGTGAAATACCTGGCGCCAAGGAAAGCGTCTGCAATGTGAAACGACGAAAGGTAATTGATGGTATGCGCTAGGGAAACTACAACCTGTTGGGGAAGGCTCGCAATGACCCCAAGGATGCCGTCTGCGGGGCGTTACTGACAAGTCACACTCCACCTGCGCGGCTAACTCACCCATTGAAAGATCCTTTGAATTGGTTTTAGTCCTGTCAGAATAAAATTCCGTCACAAAGTCGAACGCCACAGAGAATTTCATCCCATTCTTGTAGCGCTCAACACGTATTTTCTGTCCGCTGTGGATAGATCTAGAAGAACAAATTTAGCCTTTTAAGGGTGTATAATGGAAATACCAACCCAGTAAAGTGGCGCAGGACCTTTTCGGTGAGCTTACTCAGACCCTGTTCAGGAAGGACTAGCTCAGCTGGTCGAGTGTGCACGAGTCGGGTCTAAATCTCTGTAAGCACGATAAAGATAAATTTGCACAAACCAAGTTAGACTAACCTCGAGCTCAGAACGCATGATAGTGTCTAGCCCGTTCCGTGTGAAAAGGAAGGAAATTAGATGAGCCCGGAACTCACCCTCAAATTCATCCCAAACAACATCTCCCGTGCTGGGTGTGATAGCAATCATGCTTATCGATACGTGGTCCTCGGAAGTACCACCGCTTGCGGAAACTTCCGTGAAGCAGACGAGAGGCGGAGCCGCATACTTGTCTAAATCATCAGCGGATTCGAGCTCATCAACATAGCTGTGAATATTTGTCACCACACGGAAAAATAGGTGCTCCACATCGCCTTACGTCGTGGCCGTATACAGATGAGTCAGTTTCCTTTCAAAGAGCGTGTTCCTAGTTTCACTTGCTTTCTTGAGTGCTGCAGTCTCCATCTGCTCGACAATTCCGACTTTGTGTCCTTGCGAGAGAAGCCTAATCGTGTCTAAGACTCGTTCAGAGTGAAGTGATCGAGGACTGACTTTTTGAGATGTACGTCGCGGCGGTGAACCGGAATTGAAGCTGTTAGCAGATTACGGCGACGATATGCGACGATGCCAAGTTCCTGGCTGGCAATCTGACGATGAGAATAAACAAGGTTGTTAGTTTAATGAGCGAGAATATCACACCGAAGCACTCTCGTCGTAGAAGTAGTATTTATATCCCAATTCGATCATCAAAACTACCCCGGGGTGATCCTTGATAAACTTCAACGACTGATTGAACGAGAACATTGTGAAAATCAGCATGCAAACAGTTAACAAAGTCAAGCTTGCCTGTAATTCGGCCGGTGTATAAGGCTGCCCGCTGGGCCCAAGCCCTTCCGACGTTCCCTTACATTTTGCTGAAGATGCGAGTCGTGTTTTACCCTTCGCTTTGTTAGGCTTGCGAGAGAACATTTTCGTGAGGTTCTTGAAAGCTTCGTCCGAGACATCAGACTCTGCGGAAGCATCATCTTGATCCTGGAGAGACTCATCTTCGGATGACTGATCTCCCTGCTCTCCGTGACGCCTTTGACGTGCAGAGTTGTTCTCTGCAAGCAGTACACGCTTGAATTCCTCGTGACGCCTCTTCTTGTCGTCTTCATCCACCGCGACGGGTCTCTCGATGGGCGGTTTTTGCGTGCTGTCGAAACGCCACTGATCTGCGAGGAAGATCCCCTTTCCGACCTTCAACTTTTTGATAGGCGGCTGTCTGTCGACTTCTGAATCCTCAAAGGTCAAGTCGATCGGGGAATGTGGACGCTTCTCCTGCGCATGAGGTTGTTGAGAGAAAAAGGATGAAATCCGGGGTTGTTTGTCTGCGCCAGCAAGCCCGATGACCGTCTTCCGTTTCATTGTAGGAGTACAACGGTGGCTAGCAATTTCACTTTACCCTTCCTACACGTGACGTCACATTAATGGGTCACGTGCGCATTATAAGTCTCAGTTTCGACGATTCCGTCCCATCACCCGCGAAGTGGACCAACATGTCCTACCGTGTTGTGTTTTGTCGGGTTCCGCCGAATCTCGTCTCTCGGGCCTCTACGCGAGCCCATTGTCGGCCTGCATCAAAATTCACCCTTCGAAACTATACGACCGCAAACAAGGAAGTTTCGGAAACGACCCGTGCGTTATTAGTTAATCTGGTATCGTGTACTCAAATCCATTCTAAGGTGCTGAGAAAACGTTGAAGCGTTTCTGGAAGACTGTTGGGATTGATGCTAGGATGGATGGGATTGCCATCACACTGGACAAGCGTGCGTTAAAGACACCATCCGGGCAAACATTGCTGTTACCAGAGAACAAGCGTTTGGTGGCTACGCTCATTGCCAATGAATGGGAAAACCAGGAAGCGGTGTTGAAACCGCACGCACTACCAATGGTAGGTAATCTCGTTTAGTACCGGAGAAGGTGTTGCGGACTTTTTAGACGTCCGTCGCATCCAGAGCTATTGACAGTCTACGTGACGAGGAAACCCGTTCAGAAGTTCAGGAGGCACTGCTAGACTACCTAGACACAGACACTATTTGGTACGTTAACACAACAGGATTGGATGATACTTACATAAATGCTTAGTTTTCACCACGACGATCCCGAGCCATTGGTCAAGCTGCAGAAAAGGCATTGGGACCCACTTCTAGAGTGGGCTAGAAGCACCTTTGACATCGAAATACATGTTCACCGATCCGTTTTATTCCACTCGCAACCCGAGCGAACGCGACAGATTCTCGGTGATGTTTTGGCGCAGACGGACCCATGGGAGATGGCAGGTGCGTCATGGACTACATATTGTACTAGCGAACTAAGCATGCTCTCCCCTGAAGCAATGGAGCGAGCCACCTATGTCACAAAATCGTTCCTGATTGCCTTGGCCCTCGTCAAGGGCCATCTGACCGCAGAGCAGGCAGCTGTTGCAGCCCAAGTCGAGGTGGCAAGTCAGATAGAGAGATGGGGGGAAGTCGAAGATTGTGAGTTCCTTGTCGGGGCTTGAAGTTCGCCCTTGTGTCCCGGACATTGGAATCTTCACTGACCAATCCCGTTTCACAGCCCACGATGTAGATTATTATGATGTCCGCCGACAGTTAGGAAGTGCCGCCTGCTTGATCACTAAAATAACGTAGAATGCGACCACTATCATTCGGCTACGATATTTGCACACGTTTAACATGGTATCAGCTTCCTCCATCTCGCCTTGTTCCCCTTTGACACTCTAAGTTAGGTTGGACTCTGAACACTGGAACCCATGAGGACGCATGATCAATGTGTGTAAATACCCCCATTGATATCAAACCTTGTGGTAGATATGATTGTATCCAAGGTTCACACTGCCTTGCGCGAAAGACATTCAGACATTGATATCAATGAAGTAGCCGGTTGTGCGGATCTCCACAGCGAAGATATGGTAGGGTATTCCCCTTTCACTATTCTCATTTCAGGATTCAGAGTACTTCCACGAGGCATGGCTAGTCCATCGTTGTCTCTGATTTAACCGTCATATGACACTGAGCCCGCCGATAATTCTGTGCCAAGCATGGTATTTCGGTGAGCGGGTACATATGTTGGTTATATTGGTAATCTCCCACTACCCATGGTCCGCTGTGGCCTTCCGTGTCAGCTTCTGAAGCACGATTGGATGAACCTAAGTTACACTGTTAGTAAGTCACCCGAGATCGTGGGTATTTTCGCGCCGTAACGGTGGGTCTAGGGCGTCATTACGAACCGCGTGTCCACTAAAACTAGGACATTAGAAACAGCTGGGAATGGGTGGGACACAATGCGACTTCTCAGGGATCTCGAATGGTAAGTAGAGCACTAGCTTGATCCAGAGAAAATTTTTCTGGGGGAAGAGAATATCGATAATTTAATCCTCCACATAGGGGTTAAGAACTCCGGTGAGTGTCTTGACCGTAATGCAGTGTTTATGCCCAAATGTTGGACTATCTCGATGCTGTGCTTCTTGTTTCCAGAATACAGCGTGAGTGAGCAGAGACGATTGAGTGTAGACTATAGCATGACCGACTCCGATCCGGAAGAAAGTTTCAAGTTAGTTATTGGACCCTGCATTATGCACATGCCGCACAAATGCTATTGGCAATGGAATCTTCTTCCACACTCCCCCACAACGTGTACACAAGCCGTTATTGCGAAGAGAACATCTACTTGCTTATAAAACGTTTTCTAGAATCACCGGGGGGCGAGCAGCACTGGGATGTTTCCTCTGTATTTATCTCCAATCCGACGAGAACGGTAACTTTATGAACGAGTATTCATGTGTCAGGATTTTCAAGTTTATCACACAGGTGGCATTGTGGAATCAGCGAATGGGATTATCCAGAGATGCAGCGGTCATATGGGATTATCACGTCGTCTTAGCGCTGCGCAGCCGATCGCCGAATGACGATCTGACCAGCGAGCGGGATGTTTGGATCTATGACCTCGACACCAATCTCCCCGTCCCATGTCACTGGAAAGGTACGTACTAGGGTCATAGGGTCCAGTTTGTTCCTTTCGCAAGTTCATTCCGGATCTTAGTGTATGTTGATGAGACCTTCCCACTCGGTGCTGGCACTCCATTTCAATATCAGACGTGCAGAAGTTTGCGGATTCTTATCTCGGTGGCAAACTGACTATCTCAACAGCTTCTTTAGGGTGATCCCTGGCAATGTGTACCTCGATAACTTTGCATCGGACAGATCTCACATGGTGAGCCGAATTACCCCATTATTATTCCGCGGGCATGTATTTGGATCTCCTCATGTTCGTTGATACAGCTCGATGTTTCCTGGTCGAACGCATCCGAGACACCTCTGTATCTGTCCAAACCACCACCTTACCCAGTTATCTGTGGGCCAGAGGCAGAGAAGCGTGGAGTTAGGCATAATCTTATGACTCACTTCGTTTCGATGGTTGGAGACGAACAAGGTTTTGGAACGGTGATGGATTTCGATGGATTTACAACGTGGTGCTCTGAGGGGGAGACCAAGTCCGAGTGACTGACGTGACGGTCACACATGTGTAGCTGTCACACGTCAATGAGCAAATCTTTTCGGTCAGCCAGAAAACTTGCATTTGCTTCAGAGTCGAGTCGTAACTTGTCATGAATCCTGCTTCTTCTTCTTCCTCCGTCGGCTTGAACGGTCACACGCAAACTAATAGTTCAACTTCACCCATCTCTCATCATTCTGAAAACTCGTATGGCGATGATGCAAACGTCTCAGTTGTATCTCCACTCCCTGTATCTAACGGATATTCGCAGTAAGTATCACCTCTGTTCATGTATCAACCACCGATCGACTCAGTACCACTCCAGCACACCGTACCAATTGCACAACGAAGAGATTGTAAACCATTTGTATCATGCGGGCTTTCAGACCGGTGTAGGTACCCGTGTCTCCATGCAATTTGCCTACTAATCTCACATGACATTAGAATTACGCTGACACGATCCTTGTAAGCAAAACCCTTTCCTGGGACCTCTCTCAAGTGTCACTGAACCAAAGCTAGCATGTTCATCAAAATTCCTATCGCCTTCATGCGATAATTTTGTCTCGTTCCCCATTTCTTGCCCACTTAATGTCCACCTCTCCACAAACAGGAGGGCAACGTGTAATATACGTGGAGCTTGATCATGAGCTAGAGGTCACGCATGAGGTACGTTTTCTGCGTACATTGGTCATGTCTCCGTTCATTTCCGCCACCGTGTGCGGCCAGTGGCTGAGTAGAAGTTGACCGTGTCTGCAAACGCTCGTCATTTGAAGACCGGCTGTTATTATTCTCATCATGTTCAACCGCCGCCTCGGAGGCCGTATTGGACGGAGCTTTTGCTCTCCTATAAGATTTGATACTGATTTATTGCCTTTACAGGGTTTCGCCATAGGTATTGCTTCATGCGTCAGCAGGCTCAGATCATTGATAACCAACTTTCCTCCTAGCGCTGGGTTACCTTTATTCCCCCGTTTCCATCAGCCTAATTCGGCCCGAAAATGCACGAGGCGTTCTCGCGGCTGGATGTTTGCTTGGTGGGATGGAGGATCTGTGTGGATATGCATATGGCGTCTGCAGGCAATCCATCAGTGTGGAAACAATTACTGAATGGCTCGATTTCATCAACAATATCCCTCTGTCACCGGATGGGTCATTCTCCCCACAACCACCTCTGACGTCTGTGTTTGGGCAATATGCTCGCAGACTACGAGAAGACGTCTTTCATTTTCTCGTGGTTACGCTTCCCAACACCTTGGAAGTATATTCTTCCGCAGGATCCGAATCTGGTTCCTCACAGGGGCACACTGGCCGGGATACCTTATTGCAGATATTCTCTCGCGTACCCTTCGACATGTTCAAGGCCGCTGTGGAATCACCTACTTTCCAAATTGGTGCGTGTTTGACGTGCTCATGGTCGCCCAACCGCGGCACGACCTGACCCACTTGAACACAGGTTCCGATCAATGTCGCTTCAAGTTTGCCAAGGATGCTATAGAACTCAGGAAGAGGGGTATTGCGCGAGGGCATGGATCAGAGGAGACAGTGGTGCTTGCATTTGGTGGGGGTCACATGAGTGGAAGTGCTGTTCACGTCACCCGAAAAATGCGCAAGCGGCCACTCTGGAAGGTAAACTCATGAACCGACAACTTATTGGCTTTTCTGGAAATCCATATTACGTGAAGCCACCGCTTGCAATCTGGTCGTTTTCTTGCCCCTCATTTTACATACTTGTCGGAATGATCACTTTTGAAGCTGTGAATAGGCTCTGGGCCAGTGCAAGACCTTGCAAAAACAAGCCATTGAATCAATTGATATTGGCGCCGTCTCGTTCCCCAGAATCGGAAAGCTCTCGGGAAGTACTAGTTAACCTTTTTAGCTGCTGCTCGGCGCTGATCGCTTCGTCGAAGCCTCGGACGACTTGCAGCATGCAGGGAAGATGCACCGACCACATCAAATTTCCGGATGCTTTTGACTAGATCTCCTTTTTCTCTATCAGTACATCCCCCTCATACACGAGTGCGCCACGATCGATTAGGTATTTTCTGTCCGACAGGCCATCCTCCCATTGATCACGAGAGCAGCGCAAGTTCAAGGACCGAAACACCTGAGTTGTTCGCTCATACAGATTTTTTCATTCATATTTTTTTCTCTTTTTTTTTTTTTCAATCGTATATGAAGGCATGCATTTTCCATCGATTTTAGACAACAGCCCATCCCCCCCCTCGCAATGTCTAACTTCGATTTCGTGATTTTCTTCACTGGCAGAGACGACCCCCGTGAGGGGTGCATTATCATGGGGGAAGACGAAAAGCCAGTCTTTTTCGAATTCGAGACCTCCTTGCTGTCCCCAGGCTCGACGCGCACGACGGTACGTTTCGAACGTGTGGTTCAAACACGCGGCAACGTCATTGCTGACCGCAGTCGGGGGGGTTGCCACGCTCCAGATCTGCAGCGACCGACGTCCCGTTGCCGCGTTTGATTGGGGCGCCAACGGTGACAGCCTCGGTGTAGCCACCATAGGCGACAAGGAATTTCCAATGGAACATCTCGTCCTCCCTGGTTCCTGCCCCATGTAAATATCGGCCCTCTTTTCTTTTTTTTATTTGTTTTTTTTTTGTCTCGAGGCAATTGACCGCTGACCGTTTTTATTCCACCCAGCGCCCGCCGCTTCCAGGCAGCCGATGGTGGGTTCTATGAATGGCGGCGCTCTTATCGCGACCCCAAGTCTTACGAGGTACCATCGTTATCATTTGACTCATCGGAGCGCTCGTTTTGCTCACCGTCGTCGTTCAGTTGTACGCGGGTCCCAACACTCCGCCGATTGCTATGTACCGCTCGTTCTCCCAAGCGACGCCCATCGGTCCCTCCCATGGTACCTTGGAGTATAACTTCACTGACGGGTTATTTTTGCTTCAAGTACTTCTCGCGCTTAATCTCAACCGCTGGCTGGATTGGAACGAGGAGTGATCTGAGATCGACGAGGGGACCGATAATACAACTTATTTATATCCCATAGTTTGTATGAATACGGGTATAGGAAAGGACGACATATGTAAATGCAACCGGCGATCAGGGAATGGAATGCAAAAGAGAAACTATCAAAGGAGGGAAAATAATAAATCCAGCAATCAGGAATTGATAGCGCCAAGCATATGTTCCAGTCTTTCTTCGACAGTCCACTGCATGTCGGCATCAGATTGGAAGGAACTCGCAGAGGAGTGGTCAGGAGGTTGATTAAAGATAAAGTTGAACGAGCCGGCGTCCATCCCTTGAGAAAGGTTTTCGATAAGGCGACCTATCTGTGCGGAAGAGCTATAAAAAACCTAGTCGCAGGATGTTGACTTGCAGCGCAATCTTGACGAAGACAGAACTTACCTTTGTTTCAGGACGGTTCTTGCTCTGAGAAGACCTTTTCCGCGAATTGATCGAGGGGCTACCACCTTTTGATGTCGGCCTGACGTGTGCCTTGACGAACATTTGTACACCGTCACCATTCTCGCTCGTCGAATGATTCGATCCCATGCTAGTCCTACTAGGATACAAAGAATCAATGTCATCGTCCCTCAAGCCGTCGATAATTTGCCTGGAAACCAAAATCAATCGATATGCCGCCCAACACGTACAGGACTTACCAGATAGTCTCGCCATTGGCCATTTCGATCACTTCGACTGCAGGACCCTCCTGAACAGCTGTGCCGTCGGGATCGCGATCGGTTGCCGCGTCATCAACTACAGTACTTGCATGTTTGCTCTCACCAGAGTACATATCATAGCTGGTCAAATAAAGATCAAGACACGGCGTAAACGGGGGGAACTATTACCCACAGAGATTCATACGCGGAACTTGGTTTCTCCGCGGCAGCGCTCGAGGGAGGCGCCCGAAGGAGCACCTCGGCTTGTGCGCCAATAGAGGTTGTAACTCCGGGGACCGGAGGTGGTCTCTCACTAGAGAAACGGCGGCCACCGTTGGCTTTCGGAGGTGGAGGCGTCGGTGCTCGGTCATGCACAGAACGAGTTGATTGAGCAGAAGTCGCACTGCCAGAGCGACGGTGTCGTCGCACTAGTGATTTCCGGTTCACCTGACTCAGGTCCACCTTGGAACTTCGAAACTCCGAGGGGAAAATGAGAGTTCTTCGGATGACGGCAGCGTTCTCAGGAATCTGAGGATTCTGGCGGATTTGACCAGGCTCCCCTGTTTTCCGCACAGACAACTTTCTCACACTTTTGCCATCGGCGCCGTTGGATGGATCGTTGCCGTTCGAAGGCTTATCAACGGGTGGAGCTAGACGATTCCGATCCAGGATACTGGATGGCTGAGTGCTGGGGGTGAGAGGCGTGTTGGCAATTGTGGAGGAGGATCCTCCAGACCATACCCAACCCGCCGCTCGAGAAACGGAGGTAGAGCGTGTGACTAAGTCGTTAAGAGCGGCCTGATCTAGTCCAATTTTTGACGCCGCTTCAAAGAGTTGTTTAACTGCAGCGGAGTCGACATCATTGGCGAGAACGGCCGAAGCGTCAAGACTCGGACGAAGACTCGCATCGCCCGATTGCGGATTGGTAGCTATCGGCGAAACGGAGGATGAGACGTTCCCTCGAGCGTGTCCTTGATGCGACGATGCTGTAGGTGAAGATGTAGTCGGCGAAGTTCGAGAATGCACGCTAGATTGACTATCTCCCGCGCTGTCTATCGTGCGAGGCTTTCGGAAACGTGCCATCAATCCTTTCAAACCTGGGGCGGCCGACGCAGGAGGGCTGGCGCTTGGGGTCTTAAGCTTGGCCAACTCAGTCGAGCTGCCTGGTCCGAATCTTGGCAACGGGAGGGTCGGCCGCCGACTAAGACCTTGTGAAGCAGGAGCGGACTGTGGTTGAGCATCGATAGGAAAAGGTGTCACTTCTTCGCCACTTGGGGTAGTTGGCTTGACTCTGAGTGTGTTCCTGAAGCGTCTCATACGCTGAGTAATACCGAGTGAAGGTTGGGGGCTAACTGAAGGTGGGGAAGTTGGGGCAGGTAGTGGGATTGTCTCGACGCTGGTAGGGGCCGTCAGTAGTCGGGGTTCAGAAATTTGACTTGGGTCAATCTTCTTACGAGAGACAGATATTGTCGATGCGTTCATGTCGGTAAAATTTCTGTTAGGTGACTTCATGAGGGCGGCAGTAGCTGCATCTGCCCTGCGCCGAACTTCTCTGGCGAGGTCAGTCTGGTCGATGGGTGTTGATCGAGGGTTTCGCATGGACTGGGATCGCTGCGGAAGTGGACTGGGTGACAATGGTGTCTCGGAGCATGCCTGCCGTGCACTCGGAGGAAGAATACTCTCCGCGTCTTGTGGAAATTCCGGGGGTAAGATGGCTTCAACGGTGGGTGAAACCGACGTAGACGAGGAATCCTGATCGGACATCTGAGGGACGACAAGATGGTCCGAGTCATCATTCCCGAAGCCCAAAGCGCGCGCGAGATCTCGATTTCTTCGAGTTGTGGGAGAGATCTCAGGTTGAGTGTTACCTTCAACTTTGGTCTCTATGTGGGTGATGGGTATGCTATCTACCACCGACTCTAGGAGTGCGCTGGCCTTCGCATTGTTATCCAAGGCGGGGGATCGCCGACCAGCGGGGCCAGTTTGAGTCGGCGTTGGGCTCATAACCTATACACTATATCAGCGCCTGTCATGCCGTAAGACAAAAAAACGTACCCGGCCGTTGATCGAATAATTTGACTGAGAGGTTGAGGGTCGTCGCCTACGCAAAGAGTTCGTCCTCTCACGAGTATCAGGAAGTGCAGCTTTGTGAAGTGCAGCCCCAACAAGCTTCTCCTGTATTGCGACAAAGTCGGATTTCGTGAGTCCGGCGTAGCGCCGGATTATTCCCTCAAAATCGCATTCTTCTTGAGAGCTGCCTGGTGTTAGGGAAACCGACTTGTCGAGGCCATACCATGTGGGTGGTGTTTGACCGCTAGAACCACTGAAGATATCAAGAGCACCGCCGACTCTCTGACTAGGTTCCGAAGAATGGTAACTAGAACCTGTTGATTCTAAGGAAGAGCGAGAAGAGTTCACGATGGGAGATAAAGAAAGTTGTGAGACACCGTAAGAATAATTGGAAGGAGATTTGAAGTGTTGTTTGGAGGAACGAGCTGCGATGCTGTTGGAGTCGGAAGAAGGGAATGTGGGAGACGCCGCGTTGCGGGTCTGAGTTGGAGTTGGGGATTGAAGACCACGACTGCCAGTAGACGGCGTGGAGCCAAAGTCATAGGTGGACAAGCTAGATGCCGCGCGGGAATCTGCAGGGCTAGCTGAATTGTTCCACTTTGATGCGTACGTTGACTGTACAGGACCGGGAGATTCGGATGGTGCTGAAGAGCGTAGAGACCTTGTGGGTGATTTGGAACAGTCAGTGTTCACTTGAAAGTCTGTTTCGGTGCTCTGACTCCCACTTCTACTGTGTGTTGATCTACTCTCGGATTTGATGCGAGCCTTCTCGGGGCTGGCTGAAGTCCCGACAGTCCACGTGATATTTGAAGGCGTGCTGGGTCGAGGGGAAACAACCATCGGCTGGAACGCAGGACCAGACAACGGGGATACTGGTCGGCGTCGGATAAATACGGATGATGTAACTGAGCCTTCCTGCTCAGTGCCACTCGTGCTGTCACGTTGAGTCTCTGGCGTACGTCTTCCACTATTACTCCGTGATAAATAGGAATGTATTGCTGCATGGGTCTGAGGGGAAGTGGGGCGAGGTGTACTTCGGGATGCATCGGAGCTTCGTCTGAGCAGGCTGGATGAGATGGACGACGTAGCCACGTGTGCGCTCTGCCCGTTGGCAATTGGAATGGGCGGCGAAGCGCGTGGCGTGGTAGAATGTGAGCGAATATCCTCAGTGTCGAAAGAGGATTCGCGCGGCGTCATGGGTCGGGGCATCCCTGGTATGTATCCCGGCAGGCGAGGGGTTGGAGAGACTGTACCGGGACGACCATATGGAGCGAGCGATAACTGCCGAGTATCAGACTCCATGATAATTTCCCCATCGGATGATATTGCGGTGCCTGCCTCGTAGTCGAAAGATGATCGATGGTAGGCCGGCTGATTTGCAGATCACGCTTAAGAAGTATATAAACGAGCAGACGTTATTATGTCTTACCGAAGCACCTTGTTCCACCGATTCCTGCGTGTCATTCATCGCGCGTGAGTGATCAGAGTCGCTGGGTCGAGGGTGTGCAGTTCGCGGCATGACAATCTCGTCTTCAGCTTCCTCTTCCAACTCTTTAATAACCTGTGCCAACGCAGCAGAAGCTCGCTTCGAAATGCGAAGGCCATTGCCATTGTCTACACTAGATTGTGGCAAGTCTTCGTTGGAGGATATGAGGGAGGCCGTGCGCGCAACTGGCGTCTTGTCATTAGGGCTCGAGGAAGGAGAAGCGGAACCACCTCCATCTGGGGTGGTGGGTCGTAGGCTCTCGATAGAGTTCAAAGAAGTCTCCTCTCTCAAACTTTGACTCGACTCAGTGTGGGTGATCGATACAGCACTTCGATGCGTTTTCTGCGAAATTGCGCGAAGATACCCGTAATCTCGAAGGCGTCCTGACGAAAAGAGGTTGTTGCTGTACCGCTTGGTGGATCGAGGCGATGAAGTGATAGAGGACGCAGGGTAGGTAGTGGAAGCGGTGTTACTCGAGAGATGTGAAGAGCGTTCCAGAATATAATCGGACTCTACACCTGTCTCACTTGCGGTGCTTGTGTTGGTATCATCCTGACTGGTTGATGTGGTATGCCTAGAGCGGATGCGGCCAAGAGTCTGCAAAATCATATCCTCCTCGGCCACTGTTATTTGGTTTGGCGCCCCCCTCGCTCTCTGTTCGGCGAATTTGAGCCTGAGATCGACAAGGGAGACTGGGTTGCCGGAAGAGGTGCGAAGAAAGGTGAATCGACGTGAAAGTCTGTGGTTGTGCTATGAGGGATGTCATTGGAAATAAACTAACGAGAGACACACTCTGGAAGGATGAGGGATGTGCGAAAAGCGTCGGCGGAAGGGAGTCCAGGAAATTGCTCGTCTTCAGACGAATGCGGGAAGGAACTGCTGTGAAGGACCGGAGGAGGCCTGCTAGGGTCGGACTTTTTGCTGTCGTAGTGGAGGGTGACCAGGGTCGGAGGTGTAAGATCGAAAGTAAGAAACAGAATATGAATTGAAGTGATACACGCGAACTTTTAGCGAGGGACGACGTACCGAAGACGGTGCATATGAGCAAGCGGTTTCCCTCGCTTTGAACACGTTGGCTGACAATAGCGAAGGGAGGGCGGCTCGATTAGATCTCGGATTCTGCTGGCCCCTCAGTGGGAGGGGGAATGAATGGCAGGCAACGTGTTGAACACGAGTCGAGTGTTTACGGAATGGTCAAAACAGCGAATCGCAGGCTTTAGTCCTGAGATGGCTACACAGTCCCAGCGGCGAGCGCCCGGTATCAAGCGATGCGCGAATCAAAATACGAGCCGCGAGCTCGACGTTCAACGCGACGGCAGCAGTGGGCGCACTTTGTCTGACCCGCGTTTAGTCCTGCCTGCACGTGGTCTCTAGCCAGTACTTGCCCAGCTACTCACTTAGAAGACTGGACAAAATCCTCCTCTCCCCACGGGGGAACATAAATATACCTTCGCAACTCCTATTACACCGTCCTCGTGCCCTGCGTCCCGAGAATGCCTCGAAAACTACCACGGCACCACCTCAGTAATACCTAGCCAGGCAAAGTCCGCTGGCTCTTTCAATCTGCCACTTTCGGCTACGTTTCAGCATTAACTCCCATCATCCGTCCTTACTCACGCCGTTGTCGCCTCAAGACCCCGATATCTACTTGCTTTTAAACTAAAGAAGGCCAGAAAAATGTGAAAATTCAGCCACTGGAAGGTACAAACGCGCCATCGATTCGATGACTCGCGAGATGTAATCGTCAACTGTCCATCAGGTTACACATATTCCATCCATAGGGGCGGCATATTCTTGTTGTGTTTCGTTCTAGAGCTACAATCGGCGAGGCGGTGAGGCGACTCAGATGTCTTACATAGCATGCCTAAATTTCCAAACAATCTGATCAGATTCACAGAGAAAGTGACCAAGGGCCAACCCACTTCTTCGTATACTCCTTTGCAGTGGCCAGAAACTTGGCTTTATCCGTCTTTAATAGCTAAACCATCACATCTAGGTCATTACAGCCGAGACGAAAATCCACAAAGAAACTTACCGCAGCAATGTCAGGGTCATACGGATCATCGGGACTCGGGTTATTCAGCTTCTCTTGAACGATTGCGAGTACTGCGATATGTTTGTGACCAGAAACAGGGGAGGACAGACGAAATCAACTTGGCTTACCGGTCGACAATGTGATCGATGGTTTCCACTGGTGGCAGATAATCGAATCACATAACAGGTGAAAGAGTAACACTCCGTTAAAATCTCCCTCCATAACGCAATGGCACCATCCAAGTCCAAGGAACTCCGTGGACTCACCTCGTCTCGGAGAATGGGGATGCAGATACTGCCTTCTTCATTGATTCCGGGATGGTAGACCTTGGTCTGAAACACCACCTGACAAGCGAGGGACATTAGGTACGAAACACAACGAGAGGACACGGGATGGCGGCGAGGGTGGGACAAAGAAATCGGAGAGATGTGGAGGCAAAGTATGCAACGTTTTAGGGGAGAGAACACCAAATTCATACTTGAATGAAACGTATAACACGCATGGCTTACGTTTGGCGCCTTGAAAGGGAAATTAGGCGGCAGCTCGAGCTTGAAGCGAAACGTTCCACCTTTGTAGGGACTTTCGGACTTGGGGGATCAATGATACTGTCAGTCGAGCGAACGTACGAGTAAAGACGGAAGGGCTGACCGAGCCTCTCACGGTGCAGTTCCAGACAAACAGATTGTCTTCTTCTGGTTCCACGGCAATGGCCTATGCAAATGAGTTGATTGACGGCGTGATCGCACGAGCCATCAGTGCAGTACGTACATCGACGGGGTTCTCGATGATGTCTTTCAATTCCTAGCAAACAGTGAGCTACATACTCTTGGCAACCAGGGAGACACAGTACTTTCTGAATACGCCTGGAATCATTTTCAACTGGCATTCATTTCTGAGAAAACAGAACTCACCGCAAAGCAGTCATTGTGTGAATCAGTCAAAGATCATATTTCGGAGGCGGCTAGCTGTTTAGATCACGTGCTCTGGCACAGCGCATGAACCAGTTCGGTTCACGAGTGTGCAGCTCGACCCATGTCATATAGTCCGTTGTCTGAATGTTTCGGGCAGCCACGATTTGTGAACCAGGTCCCTTTCTTTACAAGGGTGGATTTTTAAAGCGATCACGCCTGTCTGAACAAGATTAATGTCCATCTCATTCATATCGAGCCAAAGATCTGAATCCGCTATGACTTTTTCCCCTTCTGGACATATTATACCTTGATATTTTGGCTAGTACGGTTGCGCCGCAGGTACCGCGGGTCCGATCTAGGTCGGCGAAAGACAAGCAGATTGCATAGCCCATGTGAGCCAGCTACCATAAAGTTACGACTCGCGCACAGCGTGTCGCGTACGAGTCACGTGGCCCACAGTCTCGTCTCTGACCATCATGCCATCGCTTTCCGAGTCGTCGCGACCATCGACGCCAAGCGGCCAAAGCAATCATCCCACAAAGAAACGAAAAATTGCACCAGCCAATCCCGAACCATCACCCGCACCCTCCGATAACAATCCCAACGCCAACCCCGCCGCCAACGTCGTCCTCCCCGCCCGCCATGACCTCTTCTCACGTCCACGTCTCACCATCTCCCGCTTCCCTACCTTCCCAGATACGCCCGGCGTCACACACCACACCACCGAACAACTCGCTATGAATAGGATTGGCTTCCGCTACGTCCCAGCCGGCGTCTCGCCTCCTGGCTCCGTGTTGCCCTGTCGCACCATCGAGAGCGCGCCGCCGTGTTTCCGCGTGAGCTGGGAGGACCGCAGTGCATTCGTCAAGGTCACCCCCGACGGACTTGGACTCCTTGGCGAGCGCGGGTTCCGCAGTGCCCGTTGCAACGCCCCGGTCAGAGAGGGTGCATGGTACATGGAGGTACGTATAGAGTGTGGCGGAGGCGATCGCCCACCGGATACTTCAGATACCAACATGCGCGAGGGCAGTCACGTTCGTCTTGGCTGGGCGCGACGCGAGGCACCCCTCAATGGGCCTGTTGGACTCGATGCTTATTCCTACGGGTACAGGGACAAAAGTGGCGAGAAGGTGACGCTGTCTCGTCCGCGTCCATATGGTCGGAGCTTCCGCACAGGAGACGTCATTGGGATGTACATATTCTTGCCCTCAAGGCGAAAGCCTGATCCTACAGACCTCCATGACCCCGCGCGCTTGAAGCGGGAACGCATCGCCATCGAGTTCAAAGGTCAAGAGTACTTTGAAAGCCTCGAGTACCCTCAGAGCAAGGAGATGATAAAACTCATGGAGTTCTCCAACAAAGCATCAGTTACGGTTTCCATACCCTCGGCTCCTCCCAACAAGAAAGCATCAGGTGCCAAAAGTTTACCCGAACGCAAGGGACCGGGAACAGAAGTTCCAGTCTTACGACCTCTCCCCGAATTGAAAGGATCCCATGTCGTGTTCTTTGTAAACGGAGAATGTCAAGCTGTCGCCTTTCGCGATTTGTACGATTATCTCCCATTACCAACGACGCCCGCATCGCGAAAGAAGGACAGGGAGAATTCGAAGAAACGTGCGAAAGAAGGCGCGCCGCGAGAGCACAAAGAGAATCCCTTCGATGACGGAACGCTCGGGTATTATCCATTCATATCATTATTCAACTATGCGCGGGTGAAGATCAATCCTGGCCCTGATTTCGAATTCCCACCGCCTCCTGATATCGAGGGATTCCTTCGGAGTTCACATGGAGAGGACGTAAAGCCGTCGTCACAGCGCAGCTGGCGGCCGATGTGCGAGCGTTACACCGAGTATTTGCAAGAACAATGGGATCTTGACGACCGAGAGGAGGAGGAAGCTAAAGCCGAGGCAGCATCAAAAGCTGAGAGGGATAAAGTAGAGGCGACAAAGAAGACCCAGAAAGAACTGCGGAGGCAACAAAACGCGGCCAAGAAACGTGCAAGAGAAGTAGAGCTGCGCCAAGCGTCCGTTCACACCGCCTCTCCTCTTCGTGAGACATCTACTGCGCAAGACGAGTCTGCAGCTGTGATTGACGATCGATTCGGACCATCTGCGTCTTCGCTACTTGCGCCTACATTGCTTGTTCCAGAGGATATCGACCAAGCACATTCGCCTGCACCCACTGCAGCATCTAGCGTTGATTACCACCACATCCCCGAGACAGAAAGTGGATACAATTCTGAGGTATTGGAAGGAGTTGAGGAAGGTGAGGGGGAGATGGAGGGGGAGATGGAGATGGAAGACGACAGGGAAACTCACATGCCTGTCATGGATCTCGATCTGAACGACTTGCTGTGAATCTCATTGCTGTGTTATGAGCGTAGAACAAGATGTCCGTGCAGACGTACACAAACTATACCTGCTAGTGAAGAGGAGAACAACAAGAACAATGAAAGAAGATATCATAGCTTCATGACCCTGCCGCCCACTGGGGAGGAGGGGTTCGAACTTGATACCTGCAAACACATTGAAGCACCCCCAGAACCATCGAGCACAGACGTACCCAACGCTCTCACCCAGCCCCTTTCCTTTTTCTACCCGAATATCGAATACCATATCTCCCGAGTTCGGTTCCCACCAAACCGCACACCAGTTTCGTCGCCCCATAATATACTTATTCACACGCGACGTACCGTCAGGTTCATGTGTAAAGAGCGGCATCTGGGAGACGCGTGGTGAGCAACGGGGAAAGCGCGGAGGGATGAGCTTTGCACCATAATCTCATCCGTTTCAGCATGGTGTAACGTCCTATGCGTCTTGGTAGCCAACGTAGAGATCATGGTAGTAACCGTGGTAGGGGGTCTGACGAAAAAGTTGCTTAGATCTCAAAACCTTTTGCGGGGGTTAACGGGAGCAGACGCGACGCACGGCGTGTTGACGATTGCACTCGTAATGACATTGATCATATACCGGTAGTCTGCGGCAGGGGGGATATCCAGAACTTTACTATTCTTACCTCCATTTTGTCGGGAAAGGGTCCTCAAAACGCCAACAGCAGCACACTGAACGTCCCCAGACAGGAACGTGATACGGACGCGTTTCATCCTTGAAATACCCTGAAGCTGTTGAATAAGCCAATTTCGTTCTTTCTGGAAACAAATAACCAGGGTCTATTAGTATCAGCCGATGAAATATCCATTATTCGAACCTTGTGGGGTCTTGCTGTCCAATAGTCGTTCTGGACGAAAGTCAGCATCACTGAGGCAACTAGTTCATGTGATCCGAAACTACCATACCAAGTCGTCGAGTAGCTCGGGGTCTGCATTGAACTTATGCACGAATCCGCTCAAACCATACCCACCACGTAAAAGAGCTGTCAGAGGGTTCGACCTGGGGTCTAATGCACTCTCCAAGAATACCATGCGTGGGTAGGCGATTGGAATGCCTGGATGAACAGAATTAGCAGTGCTTGCGCTCTGAATGTCGAATTAAGTAATGCACCAAGTTGTATAACCAAATGTTCCACGTGAGGTGGCATCTGGCTGATGGCCTCCATCACTCTTTTGTACTCTTCACTGCTACAGATCCTGTCCCTCATTCTTTCTGCTCTTGGTCAAGTGAGACGAAGGCAAAATAAAGAAAGGTTTGAGACTTACCGACAATCCAGCATCAGAATTCGTACATTCGGACCCATGTAAGCCAGGTATGAGTGCGACGGCAAGCCAACATACGGTCCAGGAACACCGAGGATCAGAGATTTAAAGGTGTGGGCACTTCGACGATTATCCAAGCCATCGACATATGCTAGTATAGTTTGTCAACACCTGTAATCGTGACGACTGGAATAATAGCCGCACGGTTGATGAAGGATTGGAATAGCAAATAGAAAAAATAGGCCCGAGCACCCATACTACAAGGGAGATGAATGGACGCATAGGCTTCCGGCAGACGACGTACGCAAGTAAAACTGGTGAGGATTGTACCTCATCGGAATCTAAGTGCCATTTGAGTGTACTGTTTGGACAATGACAACAGTTTGCTCACAGCTCCCAAACCCGTTTATCTCAATGGTGAGAATGAGAAGAAGAAATTGCAATGATATAAGAAACGGACCTACCAAGTCTGAGCAGAGATACATTAACAAAAATGTAAAGAGAGAGCAGTCAGAGTGTGCTCACCGTGATCGTCTAAGATTCAACAACCCAAAATCAGAGATAATTGCGTGTATATTCAAGTACTTACCACACATGTTGAGCATCGGTCTGGTGCAGAATGAGTGCCATACTCGGAGGAGTACACCAAGAAAGCACTCACATGGAACTGTTGGCTCTGGCAAACGCGCCATTCCTAAAGCAGGCACAATAGTGGTTGAAGAAGAAGCGGTCCATACATGCCAACATTTCGGGAGATACGGGATGCGTCAATTTCGTTGACAACTTCGACTGGTGGATCCAGTCTTGCATTTCTGGTTCCCTTGTCAATCTTTCCGAGATGTTAATGTTTGCATTTACTCCGGTGAGTCAAGGCTTACGAGTCACAATAAAGCTGACCTCCTCCACCAACAAGCACGTGAAATGGTTCCCTCGCATGCTCCCTAAGCAAGTCGAACCACATTGGATCATAACCGCTCTTATACCCTAGACCTTTGAATTCTTCTTGGTTGACGCCGGCACTGAACCCGTTACACTTTGGGCGAAATCACGAGACCGATCACGAGTGAGAAGATTTGATCTACCACGTACAGAATAGGTAGCCCAGTGCATGTTCTGCTTGATGGCTGGCACATAAAAAGAAAGCTGCATGCTGTTGTTGATACTATATTTGATGCATAGCTCCGCGTTCCCCAATTGTATCTGTAATGGGAACCTCCAGAAAGTGAACGTCCTGGATCCCAGGGTCATTCAACTGCATCATGGAAAAGGGGTAGTACTTACCCCCCATTGCTTGCATAGACGTATATCTCCTGGCCAGTGACGCGTTGCATTTGGTCACCTATTGCATCACCTTTGGACTTGTAGTCGCCATATGAAAAACTCCCTGATACCTGCGTAATCGCAGGTGGGAAGACTGCCGTAGAGTGTGGATCGGCTGGGTGAGGGCCGAGATCAAAGGACGAGCAAGCACTCCGATGACCGGCTCGCGGCTGCTCTCGTTCTTCGGGGTCCCATTGGTAGGTTAACATAGGATGGGGCTCGTAGGAAGATCCCGAATCGGCAGCTGCATTTAAGGGGCTGCGTTAGCGGACCGCAATTGTGATAGTATCCACAGCGTACGCACTAACTATCAATACGGCGCCGTACCACAGGCCAGTTTCATCCACGGTGTCATAGCGCAGTAGAGGTCCAACCATGAATTGAAGGTACGGATCCGTGCGCGGTGCCCTTTGCACGTGTGAACGTTCGGCAGCAGACAGCTGCGCCAAGTGAATGGCAGAATCGGTCCACGCAATTGACCTGGAGGTTTCTGAACGTGCCAAATCATGCCTTTGCCACGCCTCCATACTGCTGGATGATTGTTGGAATTGAGGAGGGCTTTGCCCAGGGTTTCCAGGCACGGATGACGAAAGCGCGAAGTGAGGCATCGAGAAGCTGCCGTCTGGCAGGGGCCCTACTTTCTCCGCTGGGATACACCTGCCATCTGGCCCCATCTGGCTCCCCATCTGGTAGTCATATTCATCCTGTGTCACAAGGGCGGTGGATTGTACGTTAGTCGCACTAGCGACGGTAAGCTGATGACGAAGAGGGTACTTACCTTATGCACTCTTCCATAAGCACGCCTGCAACCAGTATTGTCCATGTTTCAGGTCGTTTGAGACTTTGCAACTTTGCCAGGATGAGGTGGAGGACGAGCGATGCACACAGCGCCACAGCCGCGGTGCCACTTGAATTGACGGCGATGCATGCCCATCCTTTACAGCAGTGCTCAGATATGTCAGGAGGCTGAGAATGTATTGATTCATAGCATCAAGGCTGTATTAGCGTGGGCATGTCTTCGCCCTATTAATGGACCCCTTTAGCCAACATGTTCCACAACACTCGTAACCAACCTCCCATCCTGAACCACTGACTTCAGCATTTCGGGCACAGCTTGCTCTTGGAAAACTCCGTCTTCCTCTCCTTCAATTGGCAAGCTGACGTTTATGGCACTACATTTGGCCGTCGTGATTTCGACACCGAGACACGCCTTTGAAAGGTAAATCTGACCGGAATCCGTCGAGTCCACTTGGATGGTCGGAGCTGTCCCCGTGATCTGAATTTGGAATGATGGTGACTTGGTGACTGAAACAGAAGAGATCACGGATTCAACGAGCACAGATGTCTTTGTACAATTGACTGGAGCAAGAGTGGCACTCAGTTCAGAGCTCAACTAGTACCTGCATTACTTACTCAGCGTAACAGCGTTGACCTTGCCCTTGACGATGACAATAGTGTTCTTACATCCAAACAGGTTGACAGTCTGACTGATCTCGACGTCGGTCACCTCCAGTGCAGGCTGGTCCTCTTGGTATTCCTGTCCATCACATAAGCACTGTAAGCTGACATTGGTGGTGCTAACTCACAATCAGCCATTTGTTACCTTCTAGCGCGAACTTGGAGGGCTTCTTTCCCATCAACGCAGCAGGCTTCGCGGGTTTCATTGGCTTCTTTGCTACTGGAAAGGTTCCGTGAATCCGAGTTCTGGTTAGGAAACAGCAGGCACGAACCTCCAGGACCAGTGCCAGCTGGAACAACGCTGCTTGCGCGCAGAGCCGGATTCTTATGGGTCATCTCGCTCTTATCGACTTTCCTCAGGCCTTTGGTTACTTCCTCACCACAGTTCAACTCGGCAAATACAGCAGCGACACCTCCCGCTGGTGGTGCTGGTGCTGGTGCTGGTGGCGCATTAGATGGTGGCGGAGGCGGGGGTGGGGGTGGGGGCGGAGGGGGTGGAAAGGCTCCTGCAGACAAAGGAGGTTTATATTCTGAAACATGAACTCCCTATAACAGAGTTCAGAATCGCGACGGACACGAAATGACACATAACTGACGCTGGAATTCCAGACCAGGCCAGTCGGGTGGTTTTCTAGAATATAACGCTTCATTACATCCATAACGGCGATGAAGTCGCGGACCCATTCAGAGTGGCGGGCATCCCTGAATCCACGGATCAGCATTGTCGTTTGGGAGACCTAGTGCGAAAGCGTACGCACTTCTCCCTGAATTCTTTGAGAATCCTGTTTGAGTAATACGTGGTCGATTCTTTGATATCCGTGATGGTTTGTGCCGGCTTGGACTCCTGCGATGAAACGCCGCGTGAGGGACACACACGAGAACAGCTGGACACTTACAGCGGTGACCCAACCGACGCACACTGAACCCTCCGCGATAACAGTGAGATGGTTGAACCATTCTCTTTCCTTTCTGTTGGCTTCCTTGGCCCGGCTGATGGCTTCGAGTGTGGCCTGCAATGGGTTCAGCAGCCCCTCGAAAGCCTGCTGGTCTGGCTTCTTGCATGCTGCAGCCTTGACCAATAGGTCACGCAATACCTGAATCGCTTGCCCGAACAAATACACCTGTTGGGGACATCACATAAGACACAATGATGGATCCTTGCTGCGCGGAAGCATACATGATCGATCAAGACCTGCGGGGCGAAAGCAACTGTGAGCTCCACCAGGGGCTTCAACCCACCTTCAATCACGATCGCATCAAAGGCTTGGACGCTGGGAGGTATCACTGGCTGAATCACGATCGCCGGTGGCGCAGGGGGAGGTGGAGGAGCAGTTGCTAGCTGGGCATCCGCAGAGCTTGTCACAGTGCTCGTGCTCTGTCTTCGGGTCTCGCGTTTCGTGTCCTCGAGGTCTTCAAACCTGGAGGCAACAGCTTCCAATCTGCAGCCAGCCGCATAAGTGTGCTGTTCGCGAGACAAGGGCCAGATTGCGTACCGTTTGACTATGGTCGCAAGGGTGTACAGCGACGAATGGTTTTGTGTAGACATGGTTGCGTAGTCGATACGTTTGCGCCCGCAGTGCAGTGACGCGTTCTACTCCAGTTCCAAGCTGGTAGCCCAACACCCTACCGACTGCGACCGGACAACGCCGTGGCAATCTGAGAAATGCAATTGAACTGCGACGCTCCCGCACTCATCGCATTGCCTCAACTCAACTAAGAACACTTGTATTTATACCAACTGAAACCGCTTCAACCGAAGCACAGCGATGGCCGACTAGTCCTCTCCCAGATCCTCCTCTTCAGCTCTTACCTTGGCTTTCTTTTTTGCCTTCTTACGCCGCTGACGTTCTCTTTCGTTTTGCCTAGCACGCTGCAACTCTCCCTTTGAGAGACCAGGATTGTACAGCTTGTCCAACTAATTGTATAAAAAAAGTAGACAGTGGAATTGCATCAGCACTTTTGTGGTACGCTTGTGTGGGGATATATCACGACACGCCTTTTCCAATAAATGCCGTCTAGCCAGCATTCGGTTGGTGGCCAGAGAACGGGTTTCCTGACACGCCACACGAAATCCAGTAGGTTTGTGAAGAAGTTGAACATTGTTTTCCGTCTTGTTGATTGATTGTCCGCCAGGACCACTCCCTGCAGTAAATCAGCACCGAACTTTGGACATGGTCGACGACAGACCCACCTCGCACAAATGTTTCTACCAACTCCTCCTCACGCAGATCCGGGATCTTTCGTTGCTTATGGGCTTTCTTGAGTGCTGAGAAATTGCGAGGTATTGGCGTGTTAGGCGGAACAGCATTTTCTGTATGTCTTGTATGAGCCTCAGAAACGAGTAATTCGATACTTTGAACAATGATTACTTTGTTCCATCCATCTCCATCCTACGTGCTCGACGACTGGACTGGATTGGCGGAGGAATCTTGATGGTTGAATTGTCTCCAATTTCAGTCTCCTCTGTGATGCGTAATCCTGCGAACGGTATCAACAATCTGGCTCGAGCAAGCACTCAATACGAAACCCACTCCAAGCTTCTTCTCCAGAGGGTGTTTCGACTCTTCTGGCTTGAACCACGTTCTTCCGCAATGTTGTTGCGAGGTCCTTGGCTAGCTGTATCTTTTCTTCTACCTGACCCGAATCATTTCGTGCTACGCTATCCAAGGCCAACGTATCTGTGCGCATTTGGATTCGGAAGGCTGCGAAGAAGTTAGCATGGTGACTGTTGACCGAGCAGACAAATGACCTTTCTGTATCGGCGCATCACCTAGAACGAAGTTAGACGCAAAGAGACGTAGGAAACCTGGAGCAACGTACCCGCAAAGGTCGAAGTTGCGGCCCTGAGTAGGTCACGATAAGCTGAGCGAGCAACCGCTCTGAGACTAGGTGAGACCGACATGCCTCGCTCAGCGGACTGCAACAAAGAATTTACTTTTCTCCCAGCCAATCGGAACGGGCGGTAACTCCCGACGTCGATCTGAGATCGCCCAAATGCGGTCGGCGCAAGACGCGCTCCATATTTGGACGCGTCGCGCGTCCGTTTACTAGCCCATAAACACACCGAATATCTCCTTCTCCCAAAAAACGAGCAGCGGACAGAAAATTTTGATTTCTGAGCCTCCAATCAAACAGAGGCATATATATGAGACTCCCGACAAAGTTTCAGGATTATTCATAGCGTTTCGCATGCAACTAGAGCGTAACTTTTGTAGTGTGCTTACCCATCGATTCTGACCGCGTTTTTCGTTCTTCGGGGGGCGTAACATCCCGTCCGAGGTCCAAACTTATCGCCATACACGCAGAGGGGGTCCACTGTTGTTTGTTGAACAATACACAGTCGCGTTATCCATATCTCAAATAACCCCTCACGTGACTTCCGCGAATTGAGTTTGTTGACTGCTCAACGCGCCCTCGGAGTTTCAACACATCTCTCTCTTAAACCCCTACTATCTCTCGCGCGACTTCTCCGCAAGCCCCTTATCCAAGCAGACACCAAACCTCCAGCAAGAATAACAAGAGCACTCATCAACTCCGCTTCATATCTTTCAAGATGTCTGCAAAGAAATCATCTTCCGCCGCAAGGAGCTCCAGAAAGACTGCCGCCCGTCCTACCGCCACTCATCCGAGCTGGATTGATATGATCAAAGTTAGTATATCGTCTTCCTGATGCTCGACATACACCGTCCGGTTTTTCTTTGGCACCACATCGCCGTTGGTCATCACATATGAGTTCCTGGGCACTGTACTCCCGAAAAGGCAGGGCGGAGGGGACCGCCCCTTTTTCTGTGCGGCTGACTTGGAACCATCGTTCAAGACACCGATGTGCCGCCTACTTACTCTGGACTTTTGTTCTGAAAACGAATTTACCTCCTGACCCCACTTGACCCCCAAATAGGAGTGTATCGCAGCGAACCCGGACGACTCGCGTCAAGGAGTGTCCCGCCCTCACATCAAGAGGTGCGCATTTCCGACGGACATTCGAGTGATCTGCTTGTTAAGTGATGCCCCAGATACGTTGAGGAGCAGTACAATCTCCCGATCGGCAATGCCCAAAACACTCAATTGGCCCGAGCCATTGCCACTGGTGCCGATAAGGGTATCTTTGTGTTACCCAAAGGTAGCCCTATCCCCCTCAATGTTATGTACGTATACACTGATGCGGGTTACTGTAGGTCCCGCGGGGAAAGTCAAGCTCCCTCCTAAGAATGCTAGACCTGTAGATACGTCGGCATCAAAGGAGGTCCGTGCACTTGCATACCACGTGACACCCCCATTGATCTCATGCGTTTAGAACAAGCCTGCTAAAGTTGCTGCACCAAAACCCGCGACGAAAGGCCGACCTACGAAGACCGCCTCCGCGCGGGCGACTGCTGTCAAGTCCACTTCTGCTAAGAAGGTCGTTGCGAGAACAAGGACTGTCGCCGCTGCCAAGGCGTCGGCTCCTAAGAAGGCAGCCGAAAGGAAGTCCGAGGCCGCTAAAGTCTCGAAGGCCGCTGCAGCTAAGGCTGCTGCCGCTAAAGCTCCGAAGAAAATTCTTGCCAGTAAGAAGGCTGCACCCGCCAAGAAGACAACTGCTCCATCGAAGCGAGGGGCTGCCAAGAAGGTTAATAACATTGGTTGTTTGTTCGAAGCATTGATACCGACGTTCCATAGGCTATCACCGGGACGAGCGCCCCCGCTAAAGCCAAGGCCGTCGCTGCTAAGAGGGCACCAACAAGCAAGAAAGCCCCCGTCGGTAAGAAAGTGCCATCCAAGAGGTCCTCTGCCAAAACCTCGACATAAGCGGGGGGGAAGGTGAAGGTGAAGCGCTCGCCTAACCAAAATGCTAGATAGGTTTGGCTAACGTGTGATGAAATTGTTTGTCAAAGAATCCAAACAAATACACGTCCTGTCCGTCTCCTAGTCCCACTTTCTTTAGGTTTACATTTCAATGTTGTACGCTTGCGATCCCTCGATATGCTTGTCCTCGTGCCTCCGTCTGGTCCTTTTTATTATTCTGCGTCTTATTTGGTATCTTGTGTATTGTTCTCTTATTATATAACAAGGCCATGCCGTCGGTCCATTTGAACGTCTCAAGGAGACTCAGATCAAAGTTCCTGTGCGATAAACTAGTGCTAGGGATGGAGGAGCACATTGTGGGTCATGTACAGGAAGGCCAGTGAGGACACAAATTCGGTTGGATATGTGGTGTTTGAATGTCGCGCACATGGGGATGAATGACGCGGGACTTGTTTGGCCGTCAGATAAGCTTGTGGCCCATATCGCTAGGGGCTTGCGGGGACGAACCGGCTAACTGAATTAGGTTGCCGAGGACGTGACTTGCCGATCACTCGTCCAACCAGCGTGCCACTCTGGCAGCTTTCATGTCAACACAACAACACCGCCAGCAGCCATACAACTCATATGTTCACCGCCCCTCTAACTCCCGTGCTGCCTACCCCGTATTTCTCCCTCTCCACCAAACGCTCTGGCTCCTCACCAAATGCATCTTCCGCGGCCTCATCGATACGTTCAGGTGGGACATCGTCATAAGGACAGCGTCAAGGTATACCGTTCCCCATCCTCTCATCTGTCTCGCCGTCCCAACACTCATGCAGCGACTCTGAAATCCGGTCCAACATCCTCAAGTCTCTTCTTCTCAATATGCTCTCTTTGACCTCAATCTACATATTTGATTTAATACTTCAACCCCTCGTCCACGACCACCCGAGTTGGCTGCACCGGAACGTGGGCTGGTTTTACAGAGTGCTGTGGCTACTCCCAGTCGTTGGAGTCTCCTTCTATCTTAATGTCAGCACCGAGTTCCCACATTCCCCTTTATGATAAGCTCCTCTGACAGGGCACCATGTTCCATTCCTGCAGAGTTCATGGTGCAACATTATTGCCAAGCGCACGTTTGTGTTGCAGCATGGGAACCACGCACCACAGCAGCAACCTGTGACCTACACAGGAATGCTAACTATGCTCGCAACTTCGGCATACCGGGCAGTCATGGTTCTCACATCTGTAATCGTATCTTTCGCGCTCGGTACAATTCCGTACGGGGGTCCGTTGATAAGCTTTGCATTCATGTGTTGGGTCGATGCGTGAGTCCCGCGTCAACATTTGTCCAACCAGAATATGCAATTACTGACCACTTGCTCGTCTAGGTATTACTGTTTCGAGTGAGTTCCATCCGATTTCGAAAAAAAAAAGGACATCTTCATTGACCGCATTGGGGTATAGATTCATCTGGATCGCTCGCGGCCTATCTCTTTCGACTAGGGTGAGATACCTCGAAGAACGTTGGCCGTACTTTTTCGCGTTCGGGTTTCCTTCCGCGGCTATCTGCACGTGGGGAAGTGGCCTCGCAAATGCCGCTCTCTTTGCGTTGCTGTTCCCTGCGGTGCGTACCACGCCAATTTAGGCTGTCATCGCGGGATAGTGACAAAGTGCTGAGTTTTTCCGTTATAGTACATCATCATGGCTATGTACGCCCGGCCCGTTCCCCAGGATCCGTTCAACCCACACCTTTCTTTCGAGAAGCACGATGCAGTGCGCTACCCCTCGCCACTCATCCCGATTCGGCTCCCCATATTTGCTGTGGTAATATGGCTTAATGACTTGATTGTCCGGATCCTCAGCGTCGGGGGAAGCGTTGGGGAACCCCGTCACAATAGAGCACCCAGCAACTCGTCCGAGAGGGCTGAAGAGGGTGCAGGAATCCAACTTCATCGAATTCCGCCTGGGACGAAAAAGCCACATCAACAGGCCCTCAATCCGGCACAACCGGTCGAACGAAAGGTTGTGCGGATTTCACACCGGCGGAAGCGAGATTAGAGAATGATACTATCGATGGTCCTATAATCTCGGGTAAACCTCTTGGCTTAATTCTTCATGCGGATCTTAGGGCTCTTGGTATACCCCACAATCATCTGCTAATGAGCATGCAGTGCAATCCCCCCCCCCCCCCCAATTTTTTTTCAAATCGCCGCTCCGTGAAGGGAATAGCTCGGACGTACAGACCTTGTAAGTTGACCTCAACCAAATCCCGCCCACTCGATGGAATGATATGTTACGGCCTTCTTGTCCTCGTCCCACTCGCATAATAAATGAGCTTTCTTTGTGCCAGTTCCTAGCCGACCATGGGCAACGAGCTCCATGGGCCGAAGGGGGGCTGCGGGAGACTCGATTACGGATGCGACAAAGTGGGAGTGATATCGTAATGAGTCCCCTGAACGATAAAAGGATATCGCAATAAGAACAAATTAGAATATTTCAGACAAAAAAGACTCTCGAGAAGACGAGAATAAGGCGATTATCTTTCGACAACAACCGATATCAAACCGGGCACGATAGGGAGACGGCCGTTGCGGTTCCGGGGTGGCGGAAAATATATATTTTCTTTTTCAAACAAATATGAGCGGGGGAAAAACATACCGGGATATACCAAGTATTCGCCACCAAATTTGATACCGCCTGCCAAGAAATAACCCTTTTCCCATAAATCTCGAAAGACACCGCAGCGAGCACGTTGCATAGGCGTTTCGGGATAATTCCATATTCCAGCATCGCGCGCGGCTGCGAGAGTGGTAAACGAATGTTCGGATAGGGCGTACCACTCGAATGTGGATGCCCCAGGAACGTGTACCGTGTATGGTGTGGTCGAATTCCGAGATACGGTCACGCCAGATCTATGTGATCTCGTAGTCCGTGATGACTCGGGGTCAGGAATGAATTCGGTGGTGAGAGGCGCAGATAGACCCTCGTTGATTATACCCTGAGTTAATTCGAGAGGATTGACTTTACCTCGCGCCTTTCTCTCCTCGCGTTCCTTGCGTTTCAAAACAGCTTCCTCGGACATGGCGCGGTCTGGATCGAGGGCCGCCCTGGCTTCGTGTTCCTCTGCCAAAGCGAGTTGCTCTTCGACCCCGCGGAGCCGCTTGGAGTCCCATCTCTCAAGCTCAGCTGTGCTCGGATCGTGATGAGCATTATGGTCGTCTACCAATATCGCAAGTCCTGTGATGAACGAGAGTGGGTCAAATCGGTCACGATCGGCTACGCCGCTAAGACGACCGTTCGACCTACCCTTGTCGACGAGGAGAACCACTTCCTCGGGCATTAACAAAAGTGGGGCGCCCAAGAATACATTTTGCTGGGACAGATGCGGAAGGGTGCCGGTCAAGACGCCGCAGATTTGGTGGTGTGAACGCAATGCAGCGATGTCTGATGGGACGTGATCAGGAAGGATAGGATTGCGAGACGGTCTTCTCACCGTCGACGTCCCATACATAGGCTTTCTTGTTCGACACGCGCAGTGGTATCGGGTTACTCGAAGCCATGGATGGTCCCTACAAAATATTTGCTAGCTGGAATGAAAGTCTGAGACAGACGACTGGACGATCCCATCTGAGTCCGATTTCCGCTCCGACGGTGCCAACAACTCCATTCTTCAAGTTCCAGCGACAAGACAACCCTTGTCATACGAGACCAGTCAAAGTGGAGCACTGCGCTGTTTCAGTGGTACCGACTGAATTCACGCTGCATACTAGCTCTCCGCGTGGCTGCCTCGTGGGATCCCGTTCGAGTGTTAGATTATCTCTGATTATCTGTAGTTCGTAAGTGGAACGTATATATCAGACGAATATTTTCTGTTAATCCATCTCCCAAGTCCCCCCCACGCCGTTTCAGACAGTAAGCGGGTCCACTGACATTTGTTCCGCTGCGGTAGTATCTGATGGTCTCGTCACAATAAATAAGCATAGATATGGTAGCTTATACCCAAGACGTCATCTTGCTCCTGGGAGACTCCCTCACCCAGGGAGGGTGGGAGTGGTCTGGATTTGCCCAACGGTTGGCGTGTATGTTCACTGTAGTCTACACGTCGACCAGCCGCTGAAGACGCGTCTAGCTGCCTATGTCCGCAAGTTGGACGTGATCAACCGAGGTCTCAGCGGGTATCAGACTGACTGGGCCATTCCAGTCTTTGAGCAGGTAATTCGTAGACATCTCCTATGCGGTCGGTTTGATACAGACTCCATACAGATCCTTGCGAAACAGCACCAGAAGCATCAGGTGCCGAAGGTGCAGTTGCTGACCATCTGGTTCGGCGCCAACGATGCTGCGCCACTTCCGAGTCCGCAACATGTCCCGCGAGACCGTTACAAGGCCAACTTGGCCCACCTCGTAAACATGGTCAAATCCCCGACGTCGGCGTACTATTCGCCTGATACCCGGATCATTTTGATAACGCCACCACCAGTGAACACGTACCAGTGGACCGGACGCATTTTTGGGGAGACAAAACTGTATGCGGAGGCTGTGAAGGAAGTTGGGGCACAGGCGCGTGTGCCTGTGGCGGATGTGTGGACGGAGATCTGGGAGGCTGCCGGACGCGATGAACGGGCTTGCGAGCAGTTTCTTCGCGACGGCCTGCACTTGAATGCTGCGGGATATGAGGTAGGGTGGAAGAGCGCGCGTGTCACACTGGCCGGAGACTGAGTGGCGTTGCAGATTATCTTCAACTCGGTCATGAAGATTATTGAAGAGAAATACCCTGAACTTCATCACGAGAAATTGCAGACCGTGTTCATTCCGTATGTGATGTCCATCATCCACCGCGGTTCACCAGCTAATGGCTCGGAAGGTGGTCTGAAGTGAATGTGGAGGACCCACGCCCCTCGCTGGCCAAGAGACGTGCGATTGTGTAAATTGTACCGTACTTATATTATTCCGGAGATTGCTATGACAACGGAGATATTGTTCTCGAGCCGAATAATAAGCACGTGACGAAATCCAACTTGAACCAAAGACAAGGCCAAAACAAAGGTCCCTTTGAGCGCTGAGGGCAAACCGGACGGCGTAGTGCGATATTCGCATTTTTTGGTGTAGGATTGTTCGTTTGCTTTCTGGTGAGCGGTGTCGCCGTCGAGGACACCCAGCAAGTTTTCAAGGTGCGTCAACTCACTTATTATGGCAAGGGGACAGCTCGGGACCCACAATAGTCTACATTCAGGCTTTCTTTATTACCTTCCGTTCCGTGTTCGAATTTCCGTGAGAGACTACAGTTCGCTAGCAAACCCACCAAAGTCTCTCTTGCTGACCTCCACATATCAAGGCGCGGCCTCCTCCGCCGATTCATTCATTACGTCCAAGGTAATCCTCTCTTTCTCTCTTCCTCACATATCCTTTTCGTCAAAGGAGTGCATAAGCGAGCCACGAGGCAAATGTCTGTGCTCTACCAACTTGGCGGACAATGGTCTTTCACCCTCGGTTCCACAAGTCCACACCTTTCCCCGCCTCACAATACTGATTACCCCTTTGATTTCTCTCCGACAGCCTGTTCTGGTCGTGATCAAAGCGCCTTCGGACCATATTTCGGTTGGTATTTATTCCATGCGTGTTCAACTTCATCCTTCCAAAGTAACAAGTCACTGACTGTATTACTTCCTCCGGGCACTCTGCGTCCAACTTAACTCTACCGCTGCATCATTGCACGACCCGCAAATTTATTCAACTCAATTATTCCAATTTTATTGTCCAACGTGTATAACCTTCTCATCGTATCCCTCACCTTCATGGCCTGTCTTGCAGATCGCCATTCGAACAAGAGGCTCAAGAGAGATCACGAATACCCCTTGGCACCTCAAGTCATGAATTTCTTCTCTACCATATCATCAGCCTCTTCTCAATATCTCAGTGCGCCTCTTGCGCCAATTCGCAAACGTAGTCAACATCTCAAACCCCGTGATGACCTCGATGAATTTCTCTCCTCGGATCTCGAACTCTCGTTCGCCTCAACCATGTCCCTCAACTCTCCTCCGCGCGACTACGTCGACATCGCCCAAGATGATGCAATGGATATTTCTCCCATGCCATCTCATGTCCCACGCAAGGAGGCCGTACAGTTTAGCAAGCCTACGAGTCGACCCCGCGCTTACACAAGTGGAGCACGCCTGTTTGGCCAAGACCTGAGCAACAATGTTATTTCAAACGACTCGACATCTAATTCAACGTCCGACACACAGTCTGGCTCGAAACGCACTCAATGTGACGCCTTACCTGCCGAGTGGTTTTCTGCTAAACCATTGGAACGCACACGAACGTTAGAGGAAAATCTATTTGCTCCCGTAAGTGTTCGTTCATTCCCACTCGTATTACTACTCAAAACCTTCAACTAACATCTCTTACCAGCCCGCTGAAGCCATAACTTTCCCTTCGGAGGATGCAATGGACGTGGACCCTGCTCCAATGGCTCACGATGAGCATCTCTTGAGCTCGCCTCCCTTGTCTGCTGCCCCAACAATCACCGGTCTTAACATGTTTCATAGCACCGCATCTCTGGCGCAATTGGAGTCACCTAGCGCTGGCGCTGGTCAACCAAAGAAGAGACGCTCCTTGTCGCCCGAAGCTGTCACTCGTGTCGAACAAGATGATCCTTCCTCTCCTCCTCCTTCGTCACCGTCCCAGCACAAACTCGAGCGAATGGGAGGCGGTCCTTTGTTGTCTCACTTCAACAAGCCAGGCTTGCTGGGTCTCGGTGTTCCTTCGAATGCCAACAAACGTCCTCGTCGCCCTGCCTTCTCCGCTGTGGTACATCCTGCAGAGGGTGGTGCCTTATCCGCGCATCCTGTAATGGACTCCAAAGCATCACCTTTGCAAGGTCTTACTCCTCACAAGTTGGGCCTCTCTCGCCGTGTGGTATCTGCAATGCTTCCACCTACTGGTGTTGACATGTCCGATGAATCTTTTGACGGACCAGACATGTCTTCCCCTGCTCAGGCGTACATGAAACGCCAGCAGACTAAGACCATCCGCCGTCGTGATGGGACAGAAGACTTCAGGCCCCTCACTGGTGCTAGCCCTGCAGTGAACAAGGAGGTTTCTGAGAGTCCCTCTTCGAAATTCATGCTTGCGGGATTCGGCGATAACGAGTCCTTAGGCAAGCTTCTCCCATGTCACCGCGTTCGCGAGGATGGTTTAATGAGAATCGCCCCCAAGACTGTAAGTTATTGGCTGCGATAAGGGTATGCAATTCTGAACGATCTTCCCTACAGCTGGATGCCCTGCTCGACGGCGCATACAGCGCACAGATTGCCCAATTCCATGTCATTGATTGCCGCTTCGAGTACGAATATAACGGCGGTCATATCCCAGGTGCCGTCAACATCAATACCACAGCGGGAGTGGAGGAGTTTCTTCTCGCTCAGCATAGACCTAAACCGTGTGTAAGCGGTGATATCTCAAGGAAGACAGTTTTGGTCTTCCACTGTGAGTTCAGTGTTAAAAGAGCTCCAACGATGTAAAGTATCTTTTCCGCCTCTATTGCAACATACTGAAACATGCAACAGCGCTAAGCACCTACGCTCCAAAGATCGCGCCATGAACAACCACGTGTATCCGAGGATCCACTACCCGGAGGTGTACATACTGGAAGGCGGATACTGCGGCTACTACAAACGTTCTTCGGGCCGCTGCCATCCCCAGGGCTATGTGACCATGGACGACCCCAGTCATGCGCTCTCTCGTCGCGAAGACTTGGATCAGTTCCGAAAGGCCAAGTTTGGTCGCACCAAGTCGTACGCCTATGGCGATCTGGGTTCCAAGGCTTCCAGCATGACCCAACAGCCGCAGCAACAACCACAATCCAAACGCAGCACCGCACCTAGTGCTCCTCAGTTGTTCGCTGCCGCAAATGCTGCTCGGACTCGTCGTAACGGGCTCTCCACTCTCACGGAGATCGGTAACCTTACTATGACCGATGACGAAGAAACCGACATCGGTGATAGTCCGTGTCCACCCCCGACCAAAGGTATTTCATCGAAGGTGAAAAGGCTGGCTAGAGGACCCATTACACGGGCCGAGACTTTCGATGCAGCCCGTATGGCGGCGTATTGAACTTGAGCTCACCTGCATCTATCCCGCTTGCTACAGCTCTCGATATCCACTGCCGCCTTCTCCCCTCTTGCTTTCAAATTCATTGTTAAACGTCCGTTGCTGGTCAAGTAGGCTATCCACCACCCCATCATCCATCGGAGTTTACTCGACCATCCTTTCGACTACGCCTATTGTTACGACTGCTCTCGGATTCGCAGAGTTGTTATGTCTCGTGCGGCATGTTTGCTCTTCACGTTCGTTATGCCTCGACGCCATCGGTTCAGTCCTGGCCAAGCCAATCAAAGTCCCACACGAACTATCTTGAATCATCCAAAATGCCACTTGCATTATTCATTTCCATCTCAACATTATCTCACACCTATAGCCAACCAAACGACCGCATTCTACGCTCTATTTGTTTGACTATCTCGCAATTAACTGGAAGGTCTTGCCACAGCAAACCTCGCACGATCTGTCATCACATATGCACATTGGACGGTTCATTCGCCGCCATTCTCCAAGATTTCCTTCATATATCTATCTTTTACATTTCTTATTTATGGTACGCCAAGTAAGAATCCATGTCTCTCCTATTTATCTATCTTTTTTCTTTTCGCCTCACAACCACAACCACGGTTCTCGATTATCCCCACTTTTGATTTCGTATACCTTGCAGTTTTGCATTGGACTGTGATATATTCTCGCTATCATTGAATCCCCCCTTTTTTTGGAACGGTCGCAAAGACCGCTAGTGCGTACAGTAAGATCGCTCGGCGCATTCCTGTTTATAGTCAATGATTTCTTTTTTTTTTTTTTTTTGGATTTATGTGCATGGGTTGTGATGGTTTTTTGCTGTGGAATCGGGTTCTTGACGAGTTTACATGGGCGACGACTCCGAGTCAACGAGAATTCATTGGACCACGTTTACCCATCAGGTACTAGTAATTACCACCGACCCTCACAAAAGGGTGAGGGAGAAGGCATGATACTCATCGGACGCAAGGGGAAGTTCTCGCTTGTTGGAGGACAAGAATGCGTTGACGGTGAGTGACCCAAGGGTCGGCCTCACTCTCGGCGCCAGCAAAACCACTCCCATAGGAAAGTTACAGTAGGTCTCGTGTACCGTATCCTATCATGTCACAACCTAGTTCTATCCAAATCGTAGTTTCGGAGGCCTAGGACCGAGTACAGAAAGCTCACGAGAGAGCAGCATCTAGATCATGTTGAAGAAACAACCCTTCGGGGAAATATCTCGCTCGCACAGCTCTTCCACCAAAATACCTTCCATCCATTTCTCTCACGGTCTTCCACGCTCCTGACGGCCCGGCAAACAGTACGAATATGCGTACAGCCTCCTCGGGATTCGATGGGATGGGATAACGGGGATGGATGATGACACGCTCAACAGTGCCGTTCTTTGAGCATTCATCGCCTACAAGACCGAGCTTCAGCCGCGCTGAACCTACGACAAACCAGCTAAACGTACCAATTTCGTCGCGCAGATCGCCGTCATCAACGTCTTCAGGGTCGACCATGTTCGTGAGTACGACCACCCGGCTGGGTTCACCAAACCGCTCGCGGTCCTCGCGTGCTCTCACATCTTCATTGTCATTGATGATCCTTCCCATCTTGGAGCCAATCGCCGCTTTACCCTGAGCTTGTACCGCAACTTTTTTGTTCCGTTTCCCACTTTTTGCCTGTGTGATTTGCTCGACGGTGAGTGCGTTGACAATGCCCGAACCGTCTGCTCCCAGTCCCTGGCCTTCTTTGTGACCCCATTTCGCCATGAGACGGGCAGCAAAACCATGGGGATCCGGCCTGCGAATGAGCCTGTTTAAGTAACCCGAAAACCCAGGGGTTGGATAAGGCTGACCTTTTCGATGTACCCTCTTCCTCCAAAGGTGCGGGTGGAGCAGGAGAGTTCGTCCCAGAGTCACCAGATCCGGCGGAGCTTGCACCCGCGGTAGCAGCGAGTGCACTCAACCTAGCAGCGATATTGGCAGCAGCTTTTACTTTGTCTTCGAACCCACTTGGAATTTGGCCCGGAGGAGGGGGGACACTAGTAGGTGGAGCAAATGGATTGTATGCCAAACGCGGAGGTGACGGAGGTTCAGCAACACTGGAGGGCATCGGTGGAGGCTGCGAAGGAATGAACGGAGGTGCGCTGGGTCGGAGTCCCTGGCTCATGGCAAGACGACGTTGATAAACATCGTCTCCTGTCTCCGCACGATCCACTGAGGCCGCCTGGGGTTCAATCAGGTCGTTTTCAGAGACCACGTCCAGATTTGCATCATCTGCGGACTGAAACACGGGCGGGGTTGCGGCTTGAGCAGGCAGACCTTCAGCAGCCAAAGCTAAACGTCGTTGATACGCCTCCTCCCCAGACATATTTCGGTCTACATGAACTGGTGGAGATGGCGCTCTTGGCGGGGCCGCTCCTTGCGACATCGCCAGGCGTCGCATATATGCATCCTCACCGGACATATTGCGATCCATAGTGGCTGCGGGAGGATCGGTGCTCCCAATGCCACGTGGGCGATCATCATCTCTGCGAGTCCACCGGTCATATGTAGTTTGGTCATCAAACCTCCCTGGATGATCGTCATCAAAATGATATAAAGTTGTCAGAGACGGTCAACAAACCAGTCTTGCGAGGACGTTCGTCTTCACTCCCTGAATCGGTCTGGTCACTACCTCGGTCTCTGACATCGCGTGCACGTTTCCTCTCAGCAGCTCGCTCTGTTGCCCGTTCAATGCGATCACGTTGCTTCCAGAGCTTGTATTCGTTGTAATCATTTGGTTTTAAAGGGTCGTACTGTTCCGTAGGATCCCACATGGTGGAGGGCTGCACATTTTTGTTCTGGACGCAATCCACAATCGGTCAGGTGTGAAAGCTGGCTTGCTTCTGCACTCACCTTCCTCCCCTTCTTCCCGCCACCGGCACCACTGGGTCCCTTGCGTTTTTGATGAGCTTTAAAGCCGTTGACGTCTTCATCGAGGACCATCGACGGAGGTTTCACTTTCTTGCCCCATCCCTCCTTCTTCCGCCACCCGGTGCTGAATTCGTCCTTAACATCCACTTGGTCATTTCCAGGCGTGACCAGTTCAGGTGGAGCGAATACGACGGCAGTGGCAGAGACGGTCGCATTCGAGCTGACGGGGACTCCCAGTATTGGGAGAGGTGCGGAAGTCGTCGGAACCGGGACTTGCATGGCCTTCGCCCCTGGGGGCAACCTCGTGGGGGCTTGTTTCGCCTTTACTTGTGTCCTACGAACGGGTGCGAAAGCGAGGGCAGCGGACCATCCTGAACGGTTGAGGAGCGAGGGAGGGGTTTGCACATGTGTAGCAAGCGTTAAAACGGTCATGATTGCGACACGGTCAATATTTTGGCTGTACACATCAAGGCGCAGGAGAGGAAGAGATACCGGCTGTAGATTTTCCTGCCACCGACCCTGATCCAGATCCTACTGATGTCGCAGCTCCTTCGTCGACACTGGTGGTGGTGCTCGATTGCCCGTCGGGCGCCTGTGATGGAACATTGGAAACTTGATTTTTCTCGTTGAATTGGGTTTGAGCGGGTGCTGGCGGGGGAGGTGCAGGAGTAGAGGAGGAAGAGAAGCTGAGGATTGCGCCAGAGGAGAATTGAATTCCACCGTACAGTCCGCCTGCTCTGCTCGACATCTCGGAGAGCGTCTAACTCTTCGTGTGAATTTCACCCAACCTTTTAAGTCTTGTGGCTTACTTAAGTAAGTAAATAAATAAATAACGGTTTGAGTGCTGTGGTTACAGTAGTGCAAAAGTATAGTCCGTTGATACTCCGGGTGACAGAATGCAGTTTAATGGCTAATGTACTGAAAGACAAAGGAAACCTCGGACGAATCGACCTCCGCTCGAAGAAGGTCATCATGATTGTCCTTTAACTCCGCGTTCGTAAAGTGATTCCAGCTAGAATTAATGTCAATCAACTCCTTGGCTACTCTTGATCCAAAAAATACCTACGTGCTCGCGTCTCCATATAGCAAGGCGCTACTCTTGATGACCTGCTTCCCGTTCTTGCATCGCCTACATTTGAACGTGTCATGCGTATCACATATCGTGCCCTCATTAAACGTGAAGAGCTGTCGGAGGGACTCGAGCGAGAAATGTCTCTCTGCATCCTCTTTCTCGTCTACCACCGCGGAGGACAGAGCTTGCTTAGAAGCTTGTCGTTGGAAGATCTTCTCTTCGATAGTTCCGGTTGAAATAAATCGGTAGACGAAGCCTGCGTATAGGTCAATCGTAAGGCCTTGGAATCAGGTCAACGCTTGGCATACATTCTTTCTTCTGCCCATCACGCCACACACGGGCGAGAGCCTGTTGATCAGCAGCTGGATTCCAATCTCATAGGCAGCCTCGGTTACTTGCATGTATATGACGAGTTGGGGGCACATACCGGGATCAAACAGAATCAATCTGTTCGCTCCAATAAGATTGATGCCGCATCCACCAGCTTTTGAACTGAGTAAGAAGATGAACTCCTTCCCGCTGGGGTCATTAAATTGATCGACGAGTTTTTGACGCTTCGTAATTGTCATGGTCCCATCCAAGCGGAAAAATCCATACCTTACGTACGATATGAAGCAAGCTCCATGATAAGTGAACCTAACGTGACGCACTGTTTACTTCGACACAACTTTTCAAATAGGTCGAGTGTCTGGGTATAATTGCTAATGAGCACGATCTTGTCATTGGTGGTCGTTTTAATCTGATGAAGAAACCTGTGGAACGACGAACGCAATCAGAGGCACGTCACCAAGGATTAAATATGGAGCACAAAAAATCAATCACCTCTCCAAGACGACAAACTTGCCTCCCCATTCACACCTTACGCCTCTGTCCTGGTTCCTTCCTCCATGTCTACCACCACTGCCGCTTCCACCCCTTGAAGCTCCTACAAATCCCTCAGGAATGAGTGCTTCCGAGCCTCTGAGATCGTCGGGCAGGTTGAGTAATTCAGGGTGATTACATAGTTTCTTCAAGATATTGATGGCTTTCAGAGGTTGCGATTCAGCACCACGTAGCAAAGCCTTGATTTCTGGGGATGAAATAAAGAGGCGATATAGGGACAATTGAAAGGGGGATAGTTTGCAAAATACGACGTGTTCGTACTTGACGGGTACTAAGAAGTTCGCATGTCAGATTCGCTGGATTCCATTGGTAAGGAAGGGTACACACGATACTTCGACAATAGATCATTGGTACGCCGGATGATGAATTTCGTCACGAGTCCACCGAGCTCCTTGAGCTTCCTTTCAGACTCTGCCTGCACCTCGTTCGATGAACTTGCATCGCGGCCTCGAATAATAGCGTTCTCGAAGTTTTTCCTGAAATTTTCGCGCGTACCCAGGAAATTGGGGTTGGCGAAATTAAGAAGCGAGAAGTATTCTGAGAGATCATTCTAAATGCCAAGACGTAGGATTTGGGACATCAGTAAGACGCATATATGCGCCAGGAACTGGGACAAACTGTATACCTGGATGGGCGTGCCTGTTAATATAACGCGCCGTTTGACATCGAGCGCGTTGAGGGACTGGAACGTAAGGGAGTCTGCGTCAAGGAAAGACAAATGTGTATAGTGAGCAGCAGCTCTCTCTTGACAAAGGCGCCAGGCAAATTGAGGAGCACAGACCAGAATTCTTGAGTCTGTGTCCCTCGTCGCACAGCAGCAGACAAATATTACAATTGGCAAGGTGAGCTGATAACGTCCTAAGGGTTTCGTACGACACGATCATCACTTCATTGTGATCGAATAACGTGTTCATGAGTAGTGAATGCATCAGGGGACAAGAACAAACCTGGTTGTGTAACGTTGCGACCTCTAGCCTCAACCCATCTTCCGACTTTCTCCAGCAATTCTGCTTTTCCGCCTTTGCCGTCGACCGCCAGCGCGGAAATTGCGTCCGGTCCCAACCACTTCACTGAGGCACTATTAGCAACACTGCTGGAGCAACACAAAGGAGACGACATGCCTAGTTCATTGGCCCAGTTCTTGACTAAGCTGGACGGACACGCTATAATGCACTTCTCGATGGACGGTTTTCCGGCGTGCGGAGACTGTTTAACTAGAGTCCAAAGAAGAGCGATGCACTGAAGAGTCTTTCCGAGCCCCATCTCATCTGCCATGATGCAGCCGTATTGATTGTCGACCATCATTCCTGTTGTGCATTTATACAGAAACTACGAACCCATACATGAGCGTCAACGAGGGATAAACCATTTATAATCACCTTCACACCCTCAATTTGATGTGGACGGAGGACTTTGGAAAGACGAGGGTCGATGACGACTGGTACTTTAGGGATAGTCTCTTTCTTGTCTTTGCCTTCACCCAAGAGCGCGCGTAGACTTTTGTGTGGATTGTACATCCCGGCGGTCTTTTCCTGTGCCTCCTTGACTGCGCGTTCTTTGGCTTCCTCTTTCTCCCTCGCCTTCTTTTCCTCGTCAGTCTCTCGGTCATCTATAGTCGGATCATATAATACAATGGCATGGTCCTCCATCGGGTCATGTAATGGCCGGGGAATAATCTTCGCTTGGGGTCGTATACCGAGGGACGCACCAGTTGGGACGAGGGGTACAACCTGCCCGCTCGTGTTTATCATGGTCGGCATCGAGAACCTGCGTATTGTCATCTCGAACGGTTTTGGTTTGTACACTGGGAATGTCTTGATGGCAGCTTTGAGTTCTTCCTCGTTGAATGTGGCATCCCTGTCCCTGTCTTTCTTCTTCTTCTTCTTCCGCGTATCGTCCGAGTCAGAGTCATTCTCGTCTTTTTGAGATTCTTTGTATGAGACACGCTTGCGTTTGCGAGCTGGCTGGACGCGTTCTGTGGATACCAAAACTGTGGGTGGTTTGAATGGCTTGTAGACGCGAGTGCTTTCTTGGAGACGATCTACGACGCGTCCATCCGTCGTCGTCGGCGTCCGCTTGAGCATAAACATGACGGACGGAGAAGTGAGAGGACGTGGCTCAGCCACGACGCGTTGACTCATAAACGCGTAAAATTAACACGTGATCATAATCAAAGCTGGAACCATCATTGATAAGTTAGAATGATAGTACAGTATCAATGTCCTACCCGGCTCCCCTGTTGAGAGCAGTTTTATCGCAGTTAGTGTGTAATCATTATCCGCCTCGCAGAAGAATAGACACTAAGTTATTCCCGTGTGGGATGGAAAACTCCGTCTGGACTCCAATTATTGAACGCCACTTATCAATGGCAAATCTTGCCAGAGGATCAAAGCTTGGCACTGCTTTCAAGACTCAAGAGTGATGGCGGAACGCATGTGGCAGCCGTCTCCTTCACCAGTGGACTCGTATAGCGATGCTTCGGACGGGAACGAGGACGACAAATGGCCGGTCAAGGCCGTTGTCGGTGAAGAGATACGCCTCGATGGCACTCCAAGGTATAGTACACTGCACCACGATTGGTAATAGCGATCTCAGCGCTCATCCACAGATACGAAGTATGTCCTGATACATCGTCTACCTCGCGCCCATCCTGCTTACCTTTCTGCTTCACGATACGTAGGTGAGGTGGGACAATTGGCACCGTCGGGATGGTTCAAATACCACTTGGGTAACGGACAAGTTTGATGGGTTTTCACTTATAAGGCGATGGCAACGAACACAGGAACGCGCTCGCAACTCCATTGCAGATAGCTCTCTCGACATGGAAGTCCCGTGGCCGGATGACGCCGTTCACAAACGTCTCACTGATCATCGCAGGCAGGCGTACGACGAGAAATTAAGGAGGCGTCAAGTAGCTCCGGTGTCGACCGCTGAGTGGGACGCGGAGATAGACCAGGCTTATGGGAGGCTGCAAGAACCGGAGAGAGGGAAAGCAAACTCGAAACTTCGAGTGAGGAGAGCTAACCCGGCACCCGCTTCAGGGTCCTCAGCAGGTGTAATCGCTCATTCGACACCCTCGCGCTGGAGCAAAAGATCATCTCCGGCAATGACTGTTTCATCGCGTGATCAGTCCATCTCTTCTGGACCCCCACCTAAACGTGGCCGCGTCTGTCGACCACGGATTGATAGCCCGACCTCCTCCCCCAGATCAGCTTTGGCCACTCCTTCAACATTTTCGCGCAAAGGAAGGATGGTATTGACCCCCAGTTCAGCTGGGTCCTCCAGGGAGCTCGAGATTGCACAGAGTACACTCCCGTCAGTCATCATCTCTCAGCCGACCTTGTAAGCACATCCCTCGCACATGTCGTGTTTGACCTGACCGTATGTGCTAGACGAGGGCGTATCTCATCAGCATGGAATAAAGCTGCAAAAGAAGCGAGGGCCGCGACGGTTCGCATATCCCCCGATATCTCTGATGAGAACGTCCCACGTAACCTCCGGAAATTTAAATACATGGAGAAAGGCTACGCTTTCTGGTATGTTTACCTCCTACAAAGTGACGTGTTCACTTCTATCACGCAGCGACAATGGATTGCAAGACATTTTTAATCCATCCCGCGGCGTCTTCACGATGTGCGATTGTATGACCTGTTCAGACGCTTCGGACTGCCCTTGCCGGGACCTGTCGAAAGTTTATGACGTGAGAGGCCAAAATAATTTCACTGCCTATTCCGAGGTAAGCCCATCGTGAGTTTCCCTGAGATTACAGTTAAGAGAAGGGTGCAGGGCATATTCACCTTTGAAATTCCACGGGGTATAGAGGTCATCGAATGTAACAAGGTTTGGCCCAACGTGTCCGCACTTGTTTTTACTCAATACTTTAATGACACCTAGTACTGCGGATGCGGGTACGATTGCGGAAATCGCGTCGCCCAACATCCTCGCAACATCGGCATTGAAATTTTTGACACGAAGCGATGTGGGTGGGGCGTGCGTGCACTGGACGACATACCCAAGGGAAAGGTTCTTGGCACATACACAGGGTAATACTGCACATCGGCGCGCTGAACCATCACTAACACGGTTTTTCGTCATCGCAGAACGTTGATGTAAGTATATCATGTGGCCACATAAACTTGGGCTTAGTCTGAACGAAAACCAGCCGAAGGGACGAAGTAGATAAGGTACCTGAGGAGCATCAGGGGTACTTATTCGACCTCGATAGCACCGAGGTCAGAGACTCGGAGAACCTGGGGGGAAGATACTCTGTGGACTCTTACGAGTGTGGTGAGTATTCGGTGGTAATTGTGGTTGCTGGCATGAATTGACAGTTGTTGGAGGTAACTGGACGCGATTCGTAAAGTAGGTGAATGACTTGCACAACGACGTATCGTGCTGAATTGCCCCGATAGCCACTCATGCGATCCAAACATGGAGGTTTACTGTGTAGTGTACGACACAATCCCATATGCAAGCCCATGCTCTATGATATGTTGCGATTTACTGACATTTGGTCGCAGGTGAACATGCCATATGTAGCGTTTGTGGCATCCACGGATATCCAGACGGGCACGGAACTGACGATTGACTATAATCCGTACGCGGAGCAGGACAGGAAGGGGAAGCGGACGGCAAAAGGAGGTGAATGTATGTGCGATTCGGAAGCGTGTCGAGGATGGTTTAAAACGTGAGGACTGTTCGTGTGAGTACGCGCACGAGCAGGGAATATTTACACGCGGTACATGTGTACTATCTTTGAGAGCTACACGAAAATTCCCGTAGATCGTTATCAATAAGCGCCCGGCGGCGCGGATGAGAGCCGAAAGCGGCAGACCAGACGATGCGCGTTTTGGTTGAGCTGCTCACATCTCAGGTAAACGCAGTCGCCACGTTGAACTGGGACAGCTGCGTGAACATACCCCGCCTCGATATCTTCTCGTGCTGTCCAGCTTGGCTCACCCCGACAATGTTTCTCGCCAAGTCCTTCAGTGAGCTCCTCGGTTTCGTTTCGATAGGCTGTTGGCTGGGTGCACAGTTCCCGTGAGTGCACGATTGCACCATAAATCTCCCTGAAAACGCTATCTGACGTCCTCGCGCGGTCCGCAAGACAAATTCTGGAGAACATAAAGCAGCAATCTTGCGAAAGTCTGGCACTCCCCTTCTTGTTCAACTGGATGCTCGGTGCGCCGCAATTGCGCCATCTTGCTGCTGACAGTTCTGTACCGAGGATTGACTCCTTCTCATCGCAGGCGACGCTTCCAACTTGATTGGGTGCCTTCTCACACACCAGTTGCCGTTCCAGGTGAGCTTCGTCCATTTCAAATCTCATCATTGGTAGTGATTATCCGAATAGACGTATCTTGCGACGTATTTCTGCTGCGTAGACTGCTGCCTGCTCTATCAGTTCTTTTACTACGGTGGCAACCCTAAAACTCCCCCCATCACCTACCCGCGTACGCGTTCGCGCACTACCTCCTCCGCTCAGCGACTACCCTTCGATGCATCGCAATACCGCACCGTGTCTACTACGGCAGGCAATATCGCCGCAGCAACCGCGCTCGTCGCCTATCCAGACACCCATCCAGAACACCGTCATCCGAGGAAACTCGATGGGGACCTTTTGAATGAGCAATCCATTATCCAACATCCGTGCGAAGTACCTCAGAATGAAGTGAGCGACGCTGTGCTCTCTGCACTTTCGGAAAGTTTTCATTCCGAGAGTGCACGAAAGAAGAGAGTGTCGTGGAGCCAGGAGAGGCACGAGCATCCGACTGGCGGGTCTTCGAGACGACGTATGTCACCTGTGGTGCCGACGACGGTCCATCATAAACCTCCGTCTGCAGCTGCGCTACTTGCGAGAGGGAGGTCGCCGCGGCGCGAAGAAGAAACAGAAGATCTACCCGAGGAGCAAGTGGTCGAAACAGAGAGAAGGAATGCTTCAAGAGCTAGTCGGAGGAGTGCAGGGATGGTTCTACTCGGTATGGGTGTGGTCTTTGGCATTGGAAGATACACAGGTGGTGCACAACCAATGGTTGGAAGAGGGTTGAAGACTGGGGCAGTACTTGTACCGACCTCCAGCCCGGATCTCTCACTGGCAATAGGATTGCCTGTTGCGGAAAATCCTCCTAACCACCTTACAGACTCGCTTCCTTCCTCTGTTGACGTGGAGCTACCCTCACTTCCGAGTGACGCTGGGTTCAACCAGCAACGACAACCCGACGAAGACACGTCTTACGACCGCGTGGTGGGACGTATATTTGCTTGGCTATGTACCACTCTCTACCTGACATCTCGACTGCCGCAAATTTGGAAGAATGTGAGTCGTATATGCGTTGCAACGTCACTCGCCATAACATTGACGATGCTCCTAGTACATCAGGAAGTCGGTTGAGGTACAGCGAACCATTTCTCGATCCAGGATGACTGATTCTGATTCATATCATGACAGGGCCTCTCGATCTATCTTTTCATCTTCGCGTTTCTCGGCAACTTCTTCTATGTCCTGTCGATCGTCACGTCTCCCCAAGCCCGTCTCCCAACACCAGCATCAACCGAATTCTTCCGCGAGAGCCTCCCGTGCGTTATCTTCATTCGAGCTAATCGCATCTCTTGATCACACTTGTCTTCTTTTGGGTAGGTATATCCTTGGTAGCGGTGGGACCTTCATTTTCGACATCACCATCGTGTCACAGTCCATCATCTACAAAGGCAGACCTCCCCGAAGAAGCTATATTCGCAGTCGAGGAAACTCACTTGTACGGAGTGCGGCGCTTGCAGAAGAGACGGCTGGGTTGCTATGGGGAGATACGCTTGCGACGACACGTGCCCATTCCGAGTGGGCACACGCGGAGAACATTGCCGTGTCACGCTCGCGGAGCCGGGGTTGAAGCAGGCGGGCGGCTATACGTCGTTCTCAGCGGTATTGCTGTATATAGTGGACTCGATAGGATCAACTAGTATTTTATGTTATACCGCTACAACTGAAAGAGTCGAGAGGTTAAATATGAGCACGTGCCACCGTGTACATGAACCCCTCTACGACTTGTTTTGTCCCATCCCTCGTCCAGGCCACTGAATAGACGATGCCCACTGCGACCGGCAAAGGGAGACAACTTAACGATGGAAGCACCGAGCCTGTGAGCAACCAAACTCTCGCTGAGCCACGCCCAGACCATCTAGTACGTACCGCACCTTCCGTGTCTCCTCTCAGGCTCCGGTTGATCACCCCCGCGCAGCGTAACCTCGTCTTCAACTACCTATGTCACAACTGTTACCTCAAGACTGCAGAGGCGTTTGCAAAAGACAGCGTTGTTCGACACCTCGACAAGGATGGCGACGAGATCCCCGACCAAACAATTGCGCGTGTGGGAGATGGACTGAGTACCATCAACTCCCATGGATCGTCGACAGACCTGAGCGACGAGATGGTTAGAAATATTCTCCTACGACAACGTACGTCGTCCGGTTCGAAAGTAACAATCATTCTCGAATAACATTGCACATCCTTTATAAAAAGGCATCCAAATCGAGATCCTCTCGGGAAACGTCGCGGAGGCGACTGCCCTCTTGAACGAACATTTCCCCAGAGTTCTCGCAGAGGACGATAGTGACAACGAGATGGAGGTAACCGACGAGAACGTGAACCCGTCGCGGTTCGAGTATATCGGGGAAACTGTGAATCCGACTCATCTCTCACTCAACCTCCGCATCCTGGCATTCATCGAGGCGTGTCGTACGGTCCCTCTTGTGTACACCCCACCGAGCCGGGGAGCTGGGAGCCCTATCTCCCTGGACTCGGACGTTGCGATGGTCGAGGCCTCTCCCATAAAGCGCGACCCGAAGGACGAAGAAAACCATCAGGAAGAACTGTTGGTTTTTGCACAGAAGCTATCTGTGACCGTCAACGCCCTTGGCGAGTCAGACGATCGTGCAATTTATAGCAAGGAACTCTCGATCGTCGGAGGGCTCCTTGCATACACTGTCCCAGAGAACAGCCCGATGGCAAAATATCTACACCAGGAAAGACGCGATAGAATCGCGGAGCAGATAAACAGTGCAATCCTATGTGTGTCGTTATACCCGCTGTCCATGCTCTTTGAACGGCTGACTTTGGCAGATCACACCAATATGCCGTCGGTCTCGTATCTAGAACTCGCAGTTCGATATACGCATTGTTTATGGGCTATATTACATGAGCTACGGGTCAAAGTCCCTGCCACTCACCAGCTGGGTGGAGTTTCTCTTCCCCTCGGCACGGGTTCGCAGAGTACCGGCGAATCCGAAAAAGAGCCACTTCACGAGGTAAGCTTTGCCTGTGTGCCTTTGTAGAGAATTAATTCTGACGTGGGTTGATGATAGGCCCGACCTTTCGACTTGCAGCTCTTCCTGAACAAAAGGACATGATTTCGTCTCACTGTCTTTGCTTTCGTGGCATGTTGGCCCTCTTGTCACTCTAGAATCGTTCGTTTTCCTATCACATAGCCAATCAACATTAGCATCGTCCAAGTCGTACGTTTTTGTATCCGGATATAGTGTTACATTACTCAAAGTTTTAAAGCAAACGAGTCAATTTTACGCCTTGCAGATTGTTCGTGGTTCTGTCTGAGAGGATGACGTTGTGCATCGCGAAATTCGTTATCGAAAGTTGCAATATATCAAAGCCTCGAACTGTCGTATCGCCGTTAATCGCGTACCCCATTCTATTGAATAACTCTGACGTCCTGCCATCGCCCTCTATTAAGCTCCAGCAGTAGCGTCGGAGTTACCGGACACGCTCTCAGTCCAATCACCTCCAATCTTCGCAACTTGGCCCATCCCACCTCCTCCAGCATCGGTCTCCCACCATCGACGACTTCGAAAGAGTACAACCACGTATTATAGGACAAGTCCAGGAAGACGAGTAGCGGACAGATGGTTGGTAATCGTTGCAGCGGGATTCGATGGGGTATATTGACGAGCACGAGATGCGTGATCGTCGGTGGGAACGCGAGCACAGTGGCAGCGCTCAGGGGGCTCGAGAGAACGGAGAGGGAACGCAGCACAAGGGGCTCGTTGTCCTGGGTCTGCACGGCGTCCCACGATCCATCGGGCTCGCTGTCTCTATGTTCCCGCGCGTCGGTATCGTCGTGGTGGACGTCGGTAGTGGGGTCGTTCTTCCGGAAGACGCTCCCACGCAGGGTATTGTGCGGTCCGACGACGATAAGTTCCGTGTCAACGTGAGTGGTGCCTTTACAGAGCGCGTCGAGCTCGATCTGGGATAATGGTGCTTGGATCGCTGTGTAGCGAACCAGAGCACGGCGGAGGTGAAGTGGGATGTAAGGGACGACTTGCGCGAGGTCTGTACCTGGGCAGGTAGCTCGGATGAGCTGGAGACAGAGAAGCGTCAACTGTGGGATTGGGCTAGGGTTGGGGTAGATCGGGCGGGAACGCGCACTCTCTGATGCAGACGAAGTGGGTTTAACGTCAGCAGAGAATAAGAGCGAGAGTGCGCGTTCCCGCCATGCGGGGGTGTCGGCAACGACATCGACGTCGCTCTTGGCGTTGGTGGGCAAGGGAGTTGATGTTGCATGTGAGCGCCAGCTCCTGGGAGGGCTGGGCCCAGGGACCCAGGAAGGACTAGTTGCTGGCGCGGGTGAGGGGTAGATGAGGTTGATAGGCAACGTCGGTTGGTTGTGGGCATGAGACGAGAGTGAGCTGCTAGGTACAGGCTTGCCCTGCACGTTCCGTGCGTGTCTGAAGTGCTCGCCTCTGTGGATGGACGACTGTGAGATATATATCGACACAGTGAAGAACACCAACCTAAGATTCTGGAGGATGTTATTGACCTGTCGCGCTGGGACATCGCCCTGACCTGGGGCTGTCTTCTGCGGGGCCATGGACATCAAGAGCTTCGGCAGCGCGGGGATCAATCGTTACATCTGTCAGCGAGTTAGTCTGCAAGGTAATGGCCAATGTTAGTTTAAGCTCAAGCGTGGGTCCATTCACGCGTTGCTCGACAAAAGTCAGAAATGAAAAAGTTCATACTCGGTTTTGACATAAGGTGCATACATGGCGAAGCAGATGCAGGTTGGTGTGAATTCGTGCCAGGCATACCCTCATACAAAGCAACATCCTCCAACTACACGGCGTGGCTCCCAAGTGCCCACTCCCCAACAACGCAAATCGTCACAGTGCAACAGGGTGGCACGCTTAGTTCATTTGCCGGATGAGCTTGTTGATGTTGGACTCCCGATCACCAAAGTCACCACCCTGGATGAAGTGCTTGAATTTCCGTGTCCTCCACCCACCAGTGGGGTTCGAGAGCTTGAAAGGCCAAAGGAAGTTGGATGCCTGCCATAGAACGATATGAGAAAAAGGTCAAATTCGGCAGTCAGTGCACTCGCCTGCTTGAAGTTTGGTCCAGCAGTGGCGATTTCGTGGACAAGGTCTTCGATGCAGAGAATGTCGTACTTGCCAAGCTTTTCCTCAATTATAGCGTTGTTGGTAAGGGGGATGCGTTGCTTGTCGACTTTACCGTATCCACGCTTGTAGATCAATTCTCGGATTGATTTGAGGTTGGGCTCGCTAAAGTTTCCGTCAACAAAAGTAACACGATATAGCATTGAAATAAAGCCAACCCGTATGCAACGTAAGGCTCGATCAACCGCAGCATCTGTTGCGTTGCCTTGGTCACCTTGACGAATACGCCATTATTGATTTGGAGGAGACGAAGTAGTTGAAGGATCTTGCGGGGTTTTGGCGCAATTTCGTTGATACCACGGATACGGATGACAAAGTAAATTTTGGGTTCGGCGGGGACGTAGAAGTCGCCAGATGCGCGTGCTACCCTCTTTAGCCGGATCTCCTCCCGCTCCTTTGCGAGGTACTCCTTCACGTAAGACTCGGCCCGCTTGAAGATGACCTTGCGTTTTGCATGTGCCGCCTGTGTGAAGCGTTAGGTTGATGGTATACATGTACGGTTGGGAAGCCAAGGTGGAGATATCAGTCCCGAAAGATGGTTAATTTAAGGCAGCACCGTAGAATAAACCACTAGCCACGATTGTTGATATACATCATGAAAAGAGAAAAGGCCAATGTTTCCAAGGAACGTTGGACGTACCTTCCGTGCATCAGCAGCAGCAACCAGGCGCTCTTCCCGAGCTTTTTCATTTTGCTTGCGCTTTTTGAGAAGGGTCTCCGGAACTTCGATGTCCTGCGGTAGATATGGGGGTCAGATCACGTCGGTTAATAGTCAGATTTTCACTGACCGTGACCGAAGGGACGCTTGGATCGAGTTATCAATCTAGCGGTCGTTACAGAATTTTGGAACTCACGTTGTTGAGGGAGCCATGGAGAGTCTTGAAGGATGGGTTGGTCGGTAGAGTATGGAAACACTCGCACAGACGCGGTGGCTGAGAACTATACAGTCATTAGTTAATTATTTCCCACAGTCGGCTTTCTTGGGCTTCTTTCCCCTTTTGGATATCATGAACGGCGCCGCCGAGAGGGAGTACATACCACTGACAGCGCCGGCGTTGTTTGCCTCGCTCTGTTCTAAATGCGTTTTTGCTTGCTTCCACGTTCTCAGACCGACGCTTCTACCACATGATCTCTCAGCGTTCAACATACACAGCAAATATTCGCAGGGCACGCGCTCATCAATCATGATGCTGTACAAATTTGTCAAGGAATCGGCTTTTGACCCTGGCGGGCGGTCTTTCTTAATATACAATCAGGGTGTCGAACCCTGGCTTGGTTCTCTTCTTCCCTTCCACTATGGCACCACGCAGAAACCAGCACTGGCCGTCACTCGCAATCCTCGCCACTGGTTTACTTTCTGTGGGTCCTACAGGGACTCTCGCTCAAACTACGAATGCAACCTGTCTATCAACCTTCAATTGGGTACGTCGCTATACCCCATTCCGGGCGCTTCACTCTCAAAGTGTCTTCGGTGACTAGATGGATAATACCTTGAACCAAAGCCCTTGTCTTATTTCAGCATATCTACAAGCCGCGTGCAATGGTGGCCGTACGTTCCTTCCCTATGAAGTTATACTCCTTCAAATCTCTAATGTTTAACAAGAATTTTCCGTCGAAGCTCTCCCAGCCGACTCTCACTATACCGGTCCCTATGTGGCCGAAGTAAATGAATGTCAATGTAGCTCTGTCACGTACAACACGATAAGTGCTTGTGGGCTCTGCCAGGACGCTACAATTATCACGTAATGTGAACTCCTGGGAATGCCTCTTGCACACTCATATCTTTCATCATTAGTTGGAGCGCGTGGAATACCAATTGCTCAACTATTTATCCGGGAGTGTATGTTCTCACATACTGTGGAGTCCGCATGAAGCTAACCATTCCAACAGCTTCCCGGCGGGCGTTCCTGTAGGCACAGCGGTGCCAGCATGGGCGTATCAAGACGTGACGGTATGCACCACTTGCATTGTACATCTACTGGCACTGTGCTGAGGGTTCTTTTCTCCAGACAACCAATATGTTCAACGCAACGGTTGCTCTGTCTGTTGGCGGTAAGTTGCCATTTATATAGCCGCTGCATGTAGCACTCATCAGATCGTTCAGATGCTCCCGAGTCGACTGCAACTAGCGTCCAATCCACCGGTTCTGTTGCGGTAGCGTCAACTGTGTCACCTTCGGCCTCAAGCACCTCAAGCCCAACGTCCTCGAGTAGCAAATCCAACACCGGTGCGATAGCTGGAGGTGTTGTTGGTGGCGTCATCGGAGTTGCACTGATCGCTGGAGTTGCTGTCTTCTTCGTCATGAGGAGGAAGCGTTCCCAAAACCCTTCATCGGCAGAGTTTGCTGGTCGCCCGACGTCATCTGTCTACCCTTCCCCTGGTTATACAGACGTCACTCCTTTCGCTCCCCAAATGCAAATGGCACAACCCAGGCTCTATGTAAGTGGAGCGAATCCCCTAAAGACTTGTCGTCTTACAATATTGCAGGATCCGTCTGACCCCAGTACATTCCCTACTTCTCCGCCTCCGACCACGATTGGTGGATCATCGAACAACATCCAGAGTCCCACTGTCAATTATTCCTCTCATTCAGTGCATCCCGGGTACTACAGTGGCGCGCCGGAAATATAAGGACAGAGGGGTTCAAACGTTCACACCATGCATCTCGATAACACTCGTTCAGTACCAGTTAGGTTGCATCACGGTGTGTGGTTACTCTCCCACACATAAACATGCTTTGTATATATATCTTTTCTTTAAGAGTTCGGGTTGGGGATTGAGTACTTGAGTTCTGTAACCTCTGCATTGTTTATAATGGTTATTGGATATTTTCGCCAGCTCCAGGCATGCACTGACGCCAAGATTATCTACTGCGTATCGCGGAGTACGAGTACTAGTATTGAGTCAAGCTGGTACAATGTCAACACACGTTACATTGTTACGGAAAATCTCGTCCAGTTGTATATATACCAGCCATTCGGATTGATCTTGTCGGTACACCAGGTGACCGACGGCACCCACGGAAGAGCTAGGATGGTCGGCCAAAGGGTGCACCGTGCAGTTTCTTCTGAGGCACCAATCGATCAAAGATTGCCACAGACGTAGGACAATCGAGCATATAGTAGACCTGCGCCTGGAAGTTGTTAAAAGATGAAGAAACAGGTCGCACGGTAGATTTTTTAAAGAAAAGCTGACTTTAGGGTGGGCTCCATGTGACTTGTGTGCTTAGATATCGACATTTCGTGCTGAAACTGCATCATGGAGGTGGGGGACGTGCGATCCTCACACGATAAGAATATCTTCGTTACTGTTACTCGCGGCAAGGACGGGACACCCGGATAATATTATTAAATCGCATTGTGCGAGGGTCACGAGCAGCTGCGGATGGCCTCATATCTCACCCTCTTAGTCAACCGCGTCGAGTGCTCGTATTTAAACCGGCGTGGGTATGCGGGATGGTCACATCCACGAACACACCCGACGAACCCCCGCTCAACCCACAGAATGCCCGTCTCTACATTGGCTTTGAATGATGGCACGCAAACACCTTGGATAGCCTTCGGAACAGGAACTGCGTTCTTCAACAAGGATGCTGCAAAAGCTGTCACCGTCGCCATTCAGAACGGGTTCACACACCTTGATGGAGCACAAGTTTACGGGAACGAGACCACACTTGGGGAAGGCATCGTTGCATCAGGCGTGTCACGATCCAAACTATACATCACAACGAAGCTCGGAGTCATGGGACCGGGAGAAACTCCAAAAAGTTTGCTGGAGGAATCATTGAAGAAACTCGGAGTGACGTACGTAGATCTGTACTTGGTTCACCAAGCAAACCAGCATGTGGGCAAGCTGCAGCAAGTCTGGAAAGGCATGGAGGAAGCGAAAAACGCGGGCTTGACCAAGTCTATTGGCGTCTCCAACTTCACAGCGGATCACCTCAAAGATATCCTTGAAGTAGCCACTATTCCACCGGCCGTAAACCAGGTAGGAATACTCCACTCCACTTGGGGATGCGCTTCAGTTCATCGTTGGTCTCGGAACAGGTTGAAGCTCACCCATATGTGTGGAAAGCTCTTGGACCCAACCTCGTAATTCACGAACAATATGGCATCATAACTTCCTCCTACGCAGGTCTGTCGCCCCTTTTCCGCGCCAAAGGTGGTCCTCTTGACCCGGTCATCGAACAAATCCGCGTACGCCTGGAAACCACTCGAGGAGCCCCTGTGTCCGATGGTCAGGTGCTCAACAAGTGGCTGAAGCAGAAGAACGTGCTTGTTGTGACGTGAGTTGATTCTGTTTTAATTTCACCTGTAGCACCGGGCTGAGTGGCCTCTGTTAGCACATCATCCAAAGCCGAACGTATCAGGGAATACATCGACACTGAGAACATACCCGAGCTGACTCCACAAGAGGTCGAGCTCATAGACACTACCGGAGCGAAATTGCATAAGAGATTCTTCGTACGTCCTTCCGCGTATAAGGGTTTTCATCATTGATCCACTATAGTAAAGCCCGGCAACTGGCCACCCGAATGACTTGAAGAACGAGTGAAAAGCAGTCTATGACAACAATTAGTCAATGTATAGATATCATTGTAAGGTACTTCTGGTTGGCGGGGGATAGAATGGTGTTAAAAAAGGATACATGGCTATGAATGCATGAGCGATGTTGAGGGAACGTCTGGGTTAAGTGGAACCAAAAGTCTTGCCGGGCAGTCAAGTAATTCGTCTTTCCCGCGGTTGCTTGTCTGGTATTGAGTCACTGGTCGTCGATGGCACATACTTGATCTACACGACCCAAGCAGAAGACGAGGAAACAAGGTCCGACATGCCAATGACGGGGATCCTGTTCCAACCTTTTCCAGCCGACTTGTGAAAGTCAAGATCCAGGAATCTTAGCTAAGCACCAGTATGATCCATCGCGCAGCGATGGAGACAAACTTAACCGATTCAGCTCATCATACAGTGATCGGTCACCCAGGCTGATTCACTGTGATATTCCGCCTCGTATTGTTTCTTCATGATATCCGCACATTCTGCAAAGTTTGTATACGCTCTCGTTCTTCGACCCTCAGATGATCATACAGCAATGTAAGTATTGATTTGTTCTCTCCGTATCCACTGCCCTGCTGAGCGTTTAGAGCAAGGCTACTCGTGGCGAGAAAGTTTGGTCATACTTACATATGATAGCCTCGTAGGTCCTCTGCTTGACAGTCCATCTAATCACGGAACCTCCTGGTTGATCATAAGAATCAAAACTTGAAGCTTTCATAGTTGTTTGGCGTCCTCCCAAACGAGTTCGCAACTAATGGAAAGACTTCAAGCTGACGGATCCACCGTGGCGTGCCTCGAGGGTTCGTAGGACTTCAAGTTCCAACCCTTACGAGTAGCCATGCCGACTCCAAAGGAGGTTTGTCTTTTTGCGATGCCATTCCGCATATCTACTATTCTAATGCTCCTCGCTTGCCATCGTTGCCAGTACATAGTACCAGATCCATACGACTTGAGCGGAAGTGAAGAAATAGGCAATGCAGGGTCGAATACTCCCGGGCCAACAGACGGAGACATGACAGCCTTTTGGTTCTCGACGTGGCGTGTGCAAGAGACAAGCTGACGCGCTAGGAGGTTAAAATCCAGACAACCCCGGACCATTCTCATGTTGTTCACCTAGTCTCCTTAGCCAAGTGCATTGAAGTCTGAGCCAAGCTCAGTCTCAAGGACTGTCGTCGTGTTTGGGGTTCGCCGCCGCATGGAGAGAGCGACTGAATGTATCGGAGCCGGTGATTCAGGTGACTGTTGTGTGTCTAGCGCTGCTCGGGTTGTCAGTCCAGTTATGATACCCTCCGAAAGCTAGCCAGCCTGGGTGTATCTTGGGCAATTTTACATGTGAGTGAAGGTTTTACAATGACCGTCGACAAGGCCTGCTGTAACTAATATCAGCGACCCCGATTATCTAGAAAGAGGATGCGATGCGTGCTGCTGCGACTTCTCGGCTACATGGATACTATAAGGAATTCTAACAGAACTCATGGAGTTGTATCTATCCTTTTGGTGTTTCCGGATCTCCTTTTGAACCGACAAGGTCTTGATCACTGCTCGGATGGCCAGTTAATCGTGCTGTATATGCCGCCAGATCTATAACCGTCATAGCTAACCCACCCTATGTGCCTCAGACCACTCGGACACACCTCTCGCGCTCGTTGCTTACTACGGAGGTTTCACTGTAGACGATCTTCCTGAATTTGGAGGGGACAGGTTTGCGAAGCAGAAAATCATGGTAGACCGACATGTCAGTAAATAGTTACACTGTCGTATTAAGTACCAGCTATGCGACAGGCTTCATTGGCCACCACAGACCATGTCCCAAAGAGAAAGTACACAAAACATGTATACATATGTGAAATAGTAACCACAAACCATGATACAAACTAGTTGGTATCGAGATGGTGATAAACAGGAAAAGGTCACCGGTCCGAAGTCCAACACGAGAATCTCTGCCCTTAGATTTCCGGCATGCCAGTGTAGTGCCCACCAAGATGCATTGGGATGGAGTGATTAGTAGTGCGGTCATAGACGTTGTTTGATGATTCACTCATAATAGTCATTGAAGGCGTAGAAGAGGGGAATGTACTGGGATCAGACGGGTCCTGGAATACTGTAAGGCACCAAAGTCTTTGAAGATGAGTTTCTCCACTTACATAAAGCTTGGGTCGTGCCATCTCGGAAAAGAGAGGAATGGAGTCCGTATAACCGGGAGGCGGATCGGGCGCGGGAGGTGCCGATGTTGGTGTTTCAAGCTGAGAGGGCTTCTTCCTCAGAAAGATGACAATCGCAGCGACCAGGGCAATTCCGACGACACCACCAACAGCTCCGGCGATCGCCGCGGTGTTTGAGCTGCTACTCGAGGATGTTCCACCTGAGGCTGATGCTGAGTTGGTAAGAGATGCTGAAGCGAGAGTTGACGTTGCGCCAAGAGAACTGGTGGATTGAACATGAGTTCCAGTCGACTCGGGATTGTCTGAACGATCCGATGAGCGCTACAGTGTGGCAGCTAAGCATATGGAAACTTACCGCCAACAGACTGAGCAAGCGTTAGGTTGAATATATAATCTACCTCCGCCATGTTTTGAAACGCCCATGCTGGCACCGTTGTACCATCAGGGATGCCCGGCAGGAAGCTGTTGGAATGGTGAGTTTCATGAGGACTGCACGGTACATCACGGTGACAACATACAATCCAACAGAGAGTGAAGTGCAGTTGTAGCTCCACCCATCCCAACTGGTGGCGAAAGATGATCGATGAGGGCATGCGAACGGCGTTTCGCGGGAATTCACATTACCCTACAAATCCATGGCTCTGGCAGGCACCACAAGCACTCATGGTGCAGTATGTGACGGTGCTACATTGACAATCATTTTGTTCGCCCACATTGGGGCCGGTATAGTATGTGATGTTTGGGAGGGGATTGACAGTAAATTCTGAATGAACATCAGACAAGCATGACACGAGGGCGAAATGGGAAAGGAACGTACGCCCATTGTTGCACACGCTTTGCAGATATGCTGAGACAAGACAAGGGTTTTGGCCCAAGCTATTGTCCATCTGCGAAGAAACTGTGGGAGTGAAATACCCTTCTTAGGGTAGAGCGACGTACCCAATTGAACGAGGATCCACAAACAACGGTCGAGGTTTGAGCAAGAATGCCCCCGGGACCTACAGAAAGCAGTCCAGTGGCGAGGAACGCGAGTGGCGGCCAGTGCAGGTCCCTCCGTAGCACCATAGTCAGCGAGGGAAACAGAAACAGATTCTAGAAGCCGGTTTCAAAACCTGACAGCTCTACAACTATAAGCGAGATGGCTCGCCAGGCTGTGCCACGTTCCTGGTGTCAAGTCGTTACAGGGCAGCGGTACGACAAGCACAGACTCTGGGATAATGGGAGTAGAGAGCGGCGTACAGTATCGACCCGGGACTGTGTACAAGTAAGAACGCACTTGAACGTTGTATCGTGCTCATGCAGCATGGCGCCATATGGGTCCTGCCAGACTGTGGCCCACTCACACCTGTAAATGGTACGTCAGTAATGTCCTTTCTCCACCACTCGCGACGCTCTATCTGACTTGCCGAGATGCCGACGAGCGTACCCACCGCACGTCGGAACTACGCTTGGGGTGTAAATCTTGCTAATAATTCGTGTCTGCCAACTGCGCCCGATATCCCGCTATTCGCCATCTGCACCATCACGGCCGGTCTGACTAGTATCTCTAGAACTGAGAGGCCAGCTCATACATTCGCGCAGTATGTTTTACTCAAGTTGGTCGCGTCGCGTCGTTTCCATTCGCTCACGAATCGTCCTTGCATATCTTACTAAAAGCGCTCGGTAAAATCTAACGGGAAAAGTCGTTGTTCCATGGTATGCAGTATATTACCCTCCTCAGACTGTCTTTCCGAACCTCTCCTCCTAAAAAAAATGGTTGCAACTCCCAAGCACCTTGTACCAAAGGAGAAATCGCATATGAGAACAATGAATTTGTGTGGTTTGGTATCCAACGTCAACCTCGACCAAGATACATAATCTCATGGTTTTCATGTGTGATACTTCTTTCTTTTTCCCCGTAAATCTATGGGTCCTCTGGATTCATGCATCGTTGTTTTCATTATCAGTGCTAGAGATGAGGGATTGATGCAACCATATTTGTATACATCGACAGCAAAAGACGGTTGGAGACGCCTGGTTTGGTATAGCGCGTTGGGGACGATCTTGAGAGGGTAGTGGCGGGGCTGAAGGAGAGGTGCGTCGCTGCGAGGGTCTGGGCGGGCTCACCGTGGGTGATGTATGTGATTGGGCGTCTTGGAGGTAATGGCATGTTGGAGGTCAAGGAGAGGGTCTCTGGTGGAGGTAGTCGGAGACAATGTCGGTTCGATACAAGTGCTCGTCGTTACAGTCGGTGACGTTGTAAGCAATATCTTCCTTCGACTCGTCTAAGTAACAGGACAACGAATGGCCTCGCTGACTAATCTTCAAAATTCCTCATCAGTTGGCCCCTGTACTAGCGACTCCTCATGCCTCCAACAACACTCCCTCCTCAACTTCCAACCCAACTTCTTGAGCTCTCGCCTGATATCCGCAATGCATATCCCATCATTTTGAGATTCGAAGAATCCGCCCGAACCAATTCGGATTCTAAGACAAGATCAACATTATTGATGTACGCCAGAATCCTGGGGTACCTGTTACTGTATGGGCCTTCAGACGAAGCACGGAAAGCTGTTGCCAAAGAAGTAGTGTCCTGTGCGACCAAGGAAGTGTTAGAAGATACCGGAAAGCTGTACCTTGACTACTACATTCGTGCTTGTAAGCTTGTCCTGTTCCATATTGGTCGTCATTCTAAAGATAAAATAACAGTCAAAAAGGTTAAAGGTCGTACACCTGACCAATCCTCTCACCCTTCGCGGCAGTCTTTTGATGACATATGCCAGCTGAAAGGTAAGACGTTAAAACAGCCTCCACAGGACCATTTAGTTGCGAAACGACGTGTAAGTCACTCATCTTGTCACTTTATAAATTGGCAACCTTCCTCTTCTTACTAACTTAGGCCCTGGCCCGTGACGGGTATCGTTGCGTCGTTACGGGACGTTATGATGACTTTTCGGTGGAATCAAGGCCGAACCTTGAAGAAATGGCCGCTGTCGACGGGAGCACTGTAACGCAGTGCGCACACATCTTCGATGCATCTACCAATGAAAAGCTTGGTGGTCAGGGTAGCGACAAAGTACACTTCTTCACCTTTGTTTGGCATGTATCCTTATCATCGGCGCAGAGACATTTCGCTGCATCCGTGTGGGCCATCATGGATCGGTTTGGCTATAAGGATATTGCTGAAAACCTGAATGGCACAGGTGTACATCACCTCGAAAATATCTTAACATTAGATATGGTTGTACACTTTAATTTCAACAATTTGAGACTCTGGTTTGAGCCTACAGTGAGTATTCTGTTATTGTCATTCTATGTAGAACACATCTAACAGTTTCAGGACGAGCTACATGTATACAGCGTCGTGGCGCGACGTCCGATTTACCTCAGTGGATGCAGGACGCTTGTGAAGTTTACAACTGAGGATCCGGAAAACTTACCCTTTCCATCACCAGAGTACCTCAATATCCATGGCGCATGTGCCAAGATCGCTCATTTGTCAGGAGCTGGCGAGTATATAGACCAGATCTCAACGGAGCTTGAAGATGCCAAAGTTCTCTCCGAAGATGGTGCTTCTGCAGAGTTACTTGGACATCTTCTCGTTCCTTTCAGTCATGAAAGTGACTCAGAGTGCATCTAGCGCTGCTCGGGTTGTTGTAAGTCCAGTCATGATACCCTCCGAAAGTTAGCCAGCCTGGGTGTATCTTGGGCAATTTTACAGGTGAGTGAGGGTTTTATGATGACCGTCGACAAGGCCTGCTGTAACTAATGTCAGCGACCCCGATTATCTAGAAAGAGGATACGACGCGTGCTGCCGCAACTTTTCCGCTACATGGATACTATAAGGAGTTCTAACAGAACTCATGGAGTTGTGTCTATCCTTTTGGTGTTTCTGGATCTCCTTTCGAACCAACAAGGTCTTGATCACTGCTCAGATGGTCAGTTAATCGCGCTGTATTTGCCGCCAGATCTATAACCGTCGTAACTAACCCACCCTATGTGCCTCAGACCACTCAGACACACCTCTCGCGCTCGCTGCTTTGGCTTCACTGTAGACGATCTCGTCAGGTATATTTGGTAACTTAGACCGACATGTCATTACAATAAATAGTTACCCTGTCGTATTAGTACCAGCTATGCGACGGGCTTAATTGGCCACCAAAGACCATGTACCAAAGAGAAAGTATGCGAATCATGTATACGCATGTGAAATAGTAACCACAAACCACAATAAGTAACTAGTTGGTACCAAACAGGTGCAATCGAGATGGTGATACATATGAAAGCGAGAATCTCTGTCCTTAGATTTCCGGCATGCCAATGTAGTGCCCGCCGAGTTGCATTGAAGGTGTTGTAGCAGCGGTATTATCTCCGTCGGTTGATGATTCAGTCACAGTAGTGACTGGAGGTAAAGAAGGGGGGAATGTACTGGGATCAGACGGGTTCTGGAATAATGTAAGACACCCAAGTCTTTGTAGAGGAGTTTCTCCACTTACATAAAGTTTAGGTCGTTCCGTTTCGGAAAAGAGAGGAATATTGGAGTCTGTGGCAGAAGGCGACTCCGAGTCGGCAGGTGCTGATGGCGGTGTTCGCGAGCGCCTCTTCCTCAGAAAGATGACAATTCCAGCGATCAGTGCAAATCCGACGGCACCACAAACAGCTCCGGCGATCACTGCGGTGTTTGAACTGCTACTCGAGGATGTTTGGGCTGAGGTGTCTGTGGAGGCTGAGTTGCCTGTCGGGACTGAGGTGCCTGTCGGGTCGGTGCCTGTCAGGGCGGTGCCTGTCGGGGCTGATGTGCCTGTGGGGGCTGATGTGCCTGTGTGGGCTGAGGTGCCTGTGGGGGGTGAAGTATTTGTGGAGGTTGGGGCATTTGTGAGGGTTGATGTATCGGTTCCGCCTGAGGCTGATGCCGAGTTGGCAACAGATGTTCGACTCAAAACCGACGCTATAAGAGGACTCGTGGATTGGGCATAACCTGTCGACTCAGGATTGTCTGAACAATCCGATGAGTGCTACTTGCGGTAGCTAAGAAAACGGCAACTTACCGCCGGCAGACTGAGCAAGCGTTACGTTGAACATATTATTAACCTAATAAAAAAAATTAGCACTACGCCAGCGAGATACCCGATGCAAGTTATGCATACCTCCGCCATGTTTTGTTCCGCCCAATGTGGCACCGATGTGCCAGGAGGTATATCCAGTGTGGAGCTGTTGGAATGGTGAACTTCATGGGGCTGCATGGTACGTGACAACATACAATCCGATAACGACTGTCGTGGTAGTGCAGTTGTGGCTCCACACATCGTAACTGATGGTGAGAGATGGTCGATGAGGACATACGAACGACGTTTCGCGGGAATTCACATTACCTGACATATTCATGGCCCTGGCAGGCAGCACAAGCACTCATGGTGCAGTATGTGACAGCGTTACATATACAATCATTACCACCGCCCGCATTGGGACCACTATACTCAGCGTTGGATGCGAGGGGAAAGACAGTATATTCTCGATGAACGTCAGGCATGCATGACACAATAAAACAAAATCGGAAAGGAACGTACGATCATTGTTGCACACACTTAGGAGATATGCTGAGACAACACAAGGGTTTTGGCCCAAGCTGTTGTCCATCTGCGAAGAAACTGTGGGAGTGAAATACCCTTCCTAGGGTAGAGCGACGTACCCAATTGAACGAGGATCCACAAACAACGGTCGAGGTTTGAGCAAGAATGCCCCCGGGACCTACAGAGAGCAGTCCAGTGGCGAGGAACGCGAGCGACGGCCAGCGCAGGTCCCTTCCTGGTGCCATAGTCATGGAAAAAATGAGAAACAGAATCAGGTTTCAAAACTCTTAGACTGACAGGCAGTGACAGCTCTTGTACAGTACCTCAAGCGAGATAGCCCGCCGGCTGCAATGTTCCTGGTGGCAGATCGCTACCGGACAGCACATACCCCGGTCGATGCGGTGTACTGTACAACGATCCACGGAAGGGGTAAATTAAAGTAATGGAAGCGTACATGCAAGAATGCACTTGGAATAGACTACATGAAGTCGTATCGTGTTCAGCAGGATTCTGGCACGGTCACGGTCCCGGCAAAACGCCACTCACCTGTGAGTGCCACGTCAGTACAGTACGGTGTGTTTTGTCTCCTCCACTGCACTGGCAACGCTCTGTCTGACGTGCCGAGATGCCGATGAGCAGATTAGGTAGCCAATACCACCGCGCGTCAAAACTACGCTGCATCTGCAACGATGTCCTCGAGCTCTGCCCTGCTCTCCTCATGCGCTACATACGCTTCAACATCCAACTCGCGCCTACAATCGTTGTACTCTGACTTTTCACGGCAGAAGCACTCAAACCCCACGTCCTACCACGCACACGTCGATTGGTGGCAGCGCACGCTGGAAGAGCTCGTCTCCCGTGGGTGGCAGACGGAGACCACGAACCCTTACAAAGGAAAAGAGACAGATCCACATGATGTCGAGCCCGAGAGCCAGAGCAACAAGCTCGTGTTTGGGGCGCGTCGAACGGTCGTGGACAGACTTCGGTACGATGGCGTCGGGAAGCCACTCGGACTAGCCTCCACCATCGTGCGTGCCCTTTTCCTTTTCCTTCCCCCCGACTGAAACTGATAACAACGTACTAGTAAAGGCCGAGCTACAACGCACTCGTGCGCTCATCCCGTTGTCGCAGTTCTTGGCATCCCAGCAGTCTGTGTATGACCCTGGCTGGTTGCCTTACCGGATCGTCTCGTTCTTGGTTGGAAAACCGCTTTGGTGGGCGATGGAGCAGTTGGACATCGTCCGGTCGGAAGACGCGTATAGCGAGGCGGAGATGTGGAAAAGGGAGAAGGGAGAGTATGTTTTACTCAAGCTGGTCGAGCGTGCAGCCGACGCCGTGGACGCGTCTTCGAGCGGACTGTGTCTTGCGGACAGGCTCTACACGATAGCGACGTTTCGAAAAGCGTTTGGCTCCAAAGTCCTCCCTGGGGTATCGTTGAGCGAGACGGATACAAGAGTGTTGTTGAGATATCTGGAGAGGGACAGAAGGATCTTGGTGCAGGACAAGGATGTACGCCTTTTCGGATTTCCACCACGGTGCGAGGTATTAACGAGGCTTTTATTAGGCCGTTAAATTCGTGACAGATGACCACGACCGAGAAGTGACTGCTATCGATAGAGGTATTCTCGAGCTGAAGACCGCCGTTGCGAACCTGCAGGATCAAGTTGACCGCTTGCATGGCAAGATGGACGAGTCAGTGGTTTTGCTTTTTGTCGAGTGTTTTCATTAAACGCTCGGATAGGACCACCAAGCGCATTTCTACGGCTCTGCGGCAACAGCAAAAGTCCATCGCGCTTGCGCATCTTCGCTTCAAGAAGAGCTTGGAGGACGTGTTGACCAAGCGACTGGGTGCTCTCCAAAATCTGGAAGCGACCTTGATCAGCGTCGAGACGGCAGCGGGCGATATCGAGGTAAAGGTGTCATTTTATTGGTTACCAGAAAGGTGTGCTCATGATGACTAGATTATGCAAACCTATGAGAAATCTACGGCTACGTTACAGGCGATTCTGCGTCACCCATCCCTGCGTCGCGAAACGATTGACGAGACTATGGATGCGCTGGCGGCTGCCAATACGAATGCGCGCGAAGTCGACGAAGCGATCAAGATTGGAGGGGACATTGCTGCCGTAGAGACGGGCGTGGTTGATGATGCGGACCTGGAGGACGAGTTGAACGAGCTTGTGAAGGAAGCAGAGAGGGAGAAAGCGGAGGCTGCGGGACGGACTGCTGTGGACAGGTTGTCGGAGGTCAAGGTACCTACAGAGACGATTGCTGCCCAGGAGGTCTCCGCGCAGCTAATTGCGGCATAGGGGAACACTTTTGCATGCCGCATCAGCAAATGGACTTGTCGCGTGTGAATCTTTCACCATAATAGCTGTACGGTCAATTGTTGCAGAAGGATATTTTGCAAGTTCATAAGTCCCCGACACAAAGGCCTCATTGACCCTCCACCACGGCCATGCCACACCCCGCACCACCGCGCAAGCACGCGGCTGTACCCGGACAGTAGCTTGGACAGAAATGCCTGTGTCACGGTGCGCACGCACTTGCATCCGACGACGACGACGACGATGCGCCTCGCGCATGCCTCGTCCTCACCTACTCGCCCACCTTCCCTCTACACGCGACATCGATGCAATGGCCTATTCGTCCTCGCTGTCATCACCGCCGGTTCGCGTCGTCCCGCTCGTTTCCGTCACCTGTGGGGCCTTCTTGGTAGCTGTGGGGGTTATACGGCGACTCGGGGAAGAGTGTTCAATGCATGATACGTACTTCGTGCTTCGTGCAGTATATATATGTTACAAGAGACTCTTAGATCCGGTCTTCTCTGATCATGGTGCAGGTTCACGCCCTGCTGGCATCAAAATTTTTCATACAACTCCATGCGACAAATGTTGCCTTGGCCGCTATATGTAACGTCTGAAGTTACTAAACCTCATCTTTTCTCGCAATGCTCATGCATGCCGCGGTGGCGGCTGCTGTTTGCGTCAGCAGGATCCCAAGTATGGCACTATAGCCGAGTGGTTACGGCAACAGACCAGAAATCTGTTCCTCTTTGAGGGCGCAGGTTCGAAACCTGCTGGGCCGCATCAGCCTTTTTCATGCACTGACTCAGTATTGGATAGTGGCAGCCAACTATCATGCAACACCGGATATTGCAAACGGTGACATTTGAAACATACAGGACACATACGCTTTCGCCTACGGTGGTACTGCAAACCAAGCAGATACGAGAGGAGTGTTGCATGATGTGTGCAATGTCTTGAAATACAGTAACGCGTCTCTAAGCAGGCCGACACCAATAATCCCGCGACCGTTTTTTGGGCAAAATGGGTCAACAGTATGTCTTTTCCCTGGAGTCGGGGATTTCGTGCACGCCGCTACGATCCAGATATGGCAGGAGCGGAGGTGATGCAATGTGCATACCGCCCACCTATTAGCTCAGAAATCGCTGAAAACTCGGACTGGGAGTCGGATTCAAGAACCCTTTCCGAAGATCGAACTCATGCAAAGTGTCGGCTCTTTGTTACAGTGGTCAGCGGACACGACGGAGCATGCCCATATTGAAGTTATCGAGGACCCCGCTTCAACCACCAACAATCATAACTACGACGCTCAGAGCTGCCGGTGTCTTGGTCGATGTGAAAAGTGTCGACTCTTCGATACTGCGTTGGCACTCCACGCGGTCATGCCGCCTGATGAGGAGGGGAACAATCATAGATCAAGACAGCTGTACCCAACACATGACATCAGCTCAAACGGCCACACCCGAAATTAATAATGCAGTTAGTTCCTCCGAGTACGATCCCTCACGTTCTCCCCAGTTGTATGACAATCTCTTTCCCAAACGTCTACTGTGTGCCGCTTTTCAGTGGCCAACTACTTGATCACCGGAGGAACAACCTCCCAATCCCGACTCACCTTCTGTCGTGCCCAGAGCTGACACCGATCGAGGAACGAGCACGTTCGATCCAGATAGGTGTCTGGTCCTTGCCATAATTGAATCCGTTTGTCGCGTCTCTTGTACAGTACAAGCGAATCTATGCGACTCGGAGGACGGTATCAGCACACAATGTGCACTCGAGGAGCTGAACTGCAGTCCCTCCCACCGCCATCTTCGTGCATACAATCACGCTCGCGACCAGTGTCGAACGATGCTCCCGGCCGCGTGCCGATTCTCGCTCACTTCCAACTCTGTTGCCGCATCATCAAACTCGAACGCGACCAGAGGCTCCTCCGATCGAGCCTACTCGCAGCGAATACACTATCAAATCTCGAACGGGATCCGAAATAGCAGGCGAATATCACTCGCCTCAAAGCAAAAACCCAGAAGCTACAGGAAGATGATGTCGACAATACCCGACATAAGAGAACGCTGCATGAAACTACATGAGGTGATATCGCGAGTAGTGACATCATGATCACATGACATGGATTACTGCTATATTTGACTGGTTTCGTGTGTGTGGAGAGTGAATTATGGCCCGCGTCCGCGTCCGCCATCCAAAGGGCATCGCGACCCTCCAGCTCGATCTCGACGCACTCACCGTCCAAGATCTCCAACAGCAACTATTCACAATTTCCGAAATCCCCCCGTCCCAGCAAGAAAGTGAGCTTTTCGCCGTAATCGCACCTCGCACATGTTCGGTAGACCTTTTCACCCAGTCAGATCGGGGTACCCTCCGCGGACGTTGACCCTTGTGCCAGAGCTGTCGCTCTCGAGTTTGGGTCTTCAGGCAGGAGAGCAAATCATCGTCAATCAGAAGGTGTCCACACCTACGACGACTAACCCGCCCGCCCCAACACCAGCATCTCGACTGCCAGCCCCTGCGCGCCGAACTGCGGTTCCGCAGAAAACTGGCCCAGTCAGCGTGCCGACGAGTTCGGGGGTACTTGTGCACAGAGTACATCTACCACCTTTACCTCTCACGTTGCTGCTACTCAACGTCCTTCGAACCAGGTTGTTCCCGATGACAACTCTTGTCTGTTCTCGTCGATAGCGATCATCTTTGAGCAGGACATCACGAAAGCACAAAAGATGCGGCAGAGTAAGTGGTCAGATCTGAGACTCTCCGAGAGGGGCTGGACATGACGGTCTGCGTGCCAGTCGTCGCCGATGGCATCCAGGGAGACATGGAGACCTATAGCGAAACAATTCTAGGGTATGTCATACCCTTTCGGGTGGAACATGTTTCTCACTGACGAGACCAGGGCGCAGCGTGACAAGTACATCACAACTATTCTGAAACCCTCAACGTGGGGAGGCGCCATCGAACTCGGTATACTTGCCAAACACTTTAACACTGAGATCGCTTCCATAGACGTCGAGACCGGTCGCATCGACCAATTCTTACCTTCTGCTGGGGGTACCGGGTACAGGTTGGCGAGTTCCTGCAATCATGATGTTGGTGTCGACTAACGAATCTGGAAGATGCATCGTTGTGTATTCTGGTATCCATTATGACGCTGCCACTCTGGCCCCTACGGAGGATTCGCCAGACGAATGGCATCAGACCATTTTCCCTATCGTGAGCTTTTCTAGCTGACATCGGGTCTTGACACTGACGCAGGCGCAAAGACGTCGGCGGACACGTCCGACCCTGTTCTTGAAGCGGCCAAGAAGCTAGCTGCAATCTTGCGGGAGAGAGGAGCATTTACCAATACTGCAACATTTGATCTAAAGTGCGAGGTAAGCTGGGTTGAAAATATGCAGTGGTAATCCTGTTCACGCCACTGCAGCAATGTGGAAAGGGCCTCAGAGGTGAGAAGGATGCGAGAGCACATGCACAGGAGACTGGACACGTACGATTTGGAGAGTATTGAGGCCCTGCATGATATCAAGAAAGTCCATTGGAACCTTGGTTTCCTGTCACTTGTCCACTATCGATCTCCATGACCACTGGGACATGATCGGATGCCCCGTATATCTCACTGCGAATCTCGCACATCTTCACTTTCTCCATTATGCGTTCGCTCAATATGACTGTATTCCGAGTAACATTAGCAGGCTAGCTTCTGTACAGATAGAAATGCTTACACATGTCCAATCTCCAGCCAATACCTTTCGTGCGGCAATTGAAGCGATACGAGAAATAGGTGTAATGCTGGACATCTGGATGACGGTCTCTCCAAACATCGACGAACTTTTGGGTGCCTTTGGAAGATTCATCAAGAATGTTCTTAAACGCCTCCGTTTCGTCTAGTGTGTAGCCCGGCGTTTTATTCCAGTTTTCTCTCGGTTTTGCGAGATCTCGAATAGCGCTGGATAAGGGGGGAATAGACATGGATGACACAAGAACCGACCTTTCGCGGTTGGTGCAACGTTCATGTCGCCCATCCAAATCACAGGTTTCTTTTTGTCTAGATCACGTAGATAGGTGGTGAAATGTTCATTCCACACGTTCTTTTCCTTGAGCGTCTGTGTTTGCCATCGCTTGTCAGAAAATGCGGTAGGAAGAAGAAGCTGGAGCACCTTGAGGTTCTGACCTGCGTTCGTCACGTAGGTACAGACGACATAGCACCCTTCAAACTCGAGTGTGACAAGACGCCCCTTGACTTGATCAGGATCCGGATGTCCTGGCAGAAGCTTCGTAACTGAAATTGGCTTGATCTTCGAGAGCACCGCAGTGCCACCTACAAGGCTGAGATGGCTGGAACACGTGCATCATGGCGAATATGGACGCACTATATGTCTTTTTGTCAGAGATAGCCCAGGTGCGATACGGAAAGCGGGCGGTGATGACGGGATCGACTGGCTCGTTGTTCACCTGCGACGCGTCAAGAACGTAAGAAAAAAAGAAAAAACCTCAAAGAAACCGCACCGCTCGCCTTTGTCTCCGTCAACACGAGAACGTCCGGATCTTCCGCCTCTACATAGTGTTTGAACCCCTGGAACGCGGCGATCCAAATCCACATTTAATACGCGATCGTGTCTAGGCGAAAGCGCACCTTTCTTTGTGCCGCTGCCAGTCCACACACGTTCCACGTCACAAAGCGTAGGGTGCCTGCGGTGCGAGGTTGGAATGCGATGCTGACGGGCAATACCTTGTTGGTGGGTTGCCCATTAAGCGCTTTGACGTTGTCGGATGCCGACGCCGTCTGCTTGACGCGCTTTGCCCGTGGTTGTGATTGAGAGACGCTTTCAGTATCCGACGCGGTACTAGTGTCGTTGCGCTTTGCGGCGATTTTTCGCTTTGGAGGCATCGCGATGTGAGAGAGCGTTGAGGAACGCGGTGTGAGGAGACGCGCCAGGGTGCAAATAAACATGACAGGAGAAATTACCATACTAGGTAGTTGTGGGTGTGTGTATATTTCGTATCGGCACTCTCCGCTCAAAGCAAACCTCTAACACTTATAGTGATCCGTCGAACAAAGCAATCCGTAAGGTATAAGTACGGTGCGTACCTCCCCTTTGCATTCCTCATCCACATCCCGTCCAGTTGGTTCTCTACTGCTCCTTGCTTTCTCCCCCAGCTCTTTTGCAGACGTTCATTCATCTCAACTGTCTTCACGATCGTTTCTGTTTCATAGAACTACCGTCCGTTCGTGAAGCTTAAACGCGTCAATGCTCACACATCGCGAGTTTTCTGCATGGATCGTGTCAGAGGGTGAACCACTTCGTGAATACCTAGTTTCGGTTGATAACAGCATGAACAAAGTTTCGTGCTGGTTACCAAGCGAAACCGGCAAGGTGGGCGAAGTTGTAATGCACCAGAGCCACATTTTGATCACGAAGCATTTGCCACAGACCTTCTCAGTTCACTGGAGGGACAAAGGATCACAAGTGTATTCGTGTTCCTTCATATCTCTGGATGGCTTTCTCGTACCCGGCCGATTCCTGTGCGGTTATGGCGAAGCATCAAGAGAAGGTGTTCGGACTGGTCACAACACCGAACGTCCGTTCATGTTTGCCAAGCAATCCAACATATGTGAGGTGCATCTTCTCGTTCGCGACCTCGCTCAATGTTGTGTTTCAGCAACCTCTGGAGGACAAATCAATCGGGATGCTGGGACAATCACGCTGAAGATACGGCGCATTGCCATTGATGGCTCAAGATCGGCAAATGAGCCACAGCGGCTCCCCAAGCCCTCTGGAGCACAGGGCAACATGTTGACTCACTGCATCCAGTAAGCTATATTCCTATGATCTAGTGAATGTTGTGAATGATACTTCCCACTAGGTATGGAGAAGAGAGGGCTACCTACAAACAGTTTCCACAAACGTGGCAGGTGATGCCATATGGCGGGTCAGGTAACCGGTCTTATGTCACCTTTGTGTTCCGGTACAGATCTCGAGGTATGTTCCAAGCAGGGTGGTAGCTAAAGTCTCCTAACCAGCATTTCAGAGTGCTTACTCTCCCAAGGCATCATGCCGGTGGACGATGCACTACAAATACCATCAGCAGTCAGAAGAGCCTGTGCAAGGAACCGTCGAGTCGTCAGTGCTCCCCTCCCGGCGGGTAGCTCCGCGTTGATGACACCAAGTCCTACTCCGAGCCCGCATTCAAATGACAACTCGGATCGGACGGTAAGCGCGCACCTGCAATTGCTCGTGCTTAGTTATTGATCGATGGCAGGATTCTGCATTGCAAAATGCATTCGATCCTGGGAGTGTTCCCATCCGGCCAACAACCAATGTCCGAACGGTTAGCATGAAAGCTCCCGGTCATCACGATCGCTATCCAAGGGAGTGTATCCTCGACTTGTCTGAGTGTGGAAGTAACCTGGATAGGACCACGGAGGACCTTTAGCAGCGCGCACGAGAGGGATGTAAAAGTTTCAATACATTAATGTTGTCGAGCTTTGCTCGTGTCTGCCGGTTGAACGTAAGTCGGCTATGTCTTCTACCTACTTCATGGTGGTCAGCAGGCATCTGTATCATAGTTACACTGGATGGCATTACTTACGAATACTGGGAGGCGTGCCACTGGTGTCGAACAAAGGGAAGCCGATCCGTTTGTTTGGTCCGATGTTTGTCGTGAAATACATCCACATCCACTTGCCAAAAAAGGTCTCCGTGTTGAGCCTTCCATGTCTGAGGCACCCTTCATTTTGCACGTATGGCCTGCAAAATGGAACCTGCAGTCACTTGACCCAACCTGTCTCGCCGCTGTCATGTACCTCCAGCTGACCATCCCAGGTAAATTCAAAGTAGCACCTTGCACCAACCCGGACCAGTCCCCCAACGGCAAGTAAATCCCTCCGCCTGTTCCGAGTTGGCCCACGAATCTTGACTCACGAGCAATAGGCCAACTGCCCTTTTTGACTCATGCGCACACCGCGGTCACCACATTTCCCTCCATAGTTGCCTTTGTGGCATCTCTCGCCAAGTCGTCGGGCGCGTCCGGGGTGATCGACCTCGACGCATCTCTGACCCGTTTGCAAAGAGCTAAAAGAACTGCACTATATGCACACATCGAAGGATGCATATCTGACATCGTCGTGAGTCACTATCGCTTCGCCAATGACTTGTCACGCATCGCTTCACCGTGTAGCTGCACATGTTCTACGGCATCAATGAGAATTTCTGGGGACTGACCAACCCGGCACTTGCAAGCGAGATGCCTGTCCCGCACAAATACTACGTGCCTAGTCGAATAAGAGAGGCGTACAGACCTCGTCTGGAGGCGGCAGGGCTTTGGAGACGCCCTGATGCTGAGGAAGAGCAAATGGGAATGTCCTTCTCAGACAAGAAGAAGAAGCGAAACTACAAGGTTACGTTTGAGCGTGCTTTCGCGAGGGAGATGGTAGGTGGTCAGTGGGGTCGATGACAGTCCACCGATCGTTTGTAAAGGTTTTGGATAAAGCAAAGACAGCACTTGGGATATATGCAAGCTACTTGGACGAAAAACGGTTCTTTTTCGGAAATCAGTAAGCAATTTCCCACTGCTTATGCATTTCCTAAAATCGGCGCTCGCTCGCAGTCCATCAAGTCTCGACGTGTATTTTGCTGCACATATCCTTCTATTCGCCGATCCTCCGTTTCCCGATGCCGTTCTTCAGATACAATTGCGCGAGTCTTTTCCAGAACTGGTTAAATATGCCCAACACATACAAGCTAGTGTGGGACGAGCGCCACCTTATGAACTTTTCACGCCGTCAGGATCCTTGCTGAGCTTCCTCGCTCCCCGTTCATTCAGTGGTAATGGCGCCAAGGCCCAAGTTGACCCTGAGGATATCCAATACAGAAGGAGAACTTTACTTTACCTATTAGGAGTAATGGCGATGACTGTGGGCTGTATCTTCACGCATGTCCTCTTCACAGACGGCCCCGCTAACGACTCGGAAGCCGACAGTGAAGATGGAGAGGAAGGAGAAAGAAAAGGAGAGGACGCGGAGGAATTTGCGGGTGGGTCTGGTTCATTCACCGACGAAGATGATGACTAGTACTAGTAGCGCTATCTGATCTTTGCATCTACTGATTACCTTGCTTGCATTATAATTCTTGCGCGTGACACGTGACATGCTCTACAATACACCTATATGCGGCAGAACGTCCTCAGCATAAGTTTTGTACGACCAGTTCGTGATGGTAGATGAAGACCTCATCGTCGTGGACGACATCGAGGAGCACCACGCAGGTCCCTCATCGGCCGTTAACGGCGTAAACCACCCACCACCACCCCAGCCCCGCACACGCCCCCTCCGAGCAGCCGCAGAGCACGCCATGGCCACCACCCTCCGTCTCCGCGGCTCCCCCGAGGCATCCGACCGCACGACGCGTTTCTCCTCTGGAAAACTCAACAAACCCCAACCCAAGCTCAGGCTCAAACTGAGCGAACGTGCGGCGGCGCAGGCCCCGGGGACGTCCTTCTTAGGTCCCTATGACCGCGAACTGGACTCGGACGACGGGGAGTTGACGTTCGAGGAGCAGTTTATCATTCGAATGCCGCCTGGGGAGGATTGTGACCGGTTGCGCAAGATGATTCAATCGAGGGAGATTGGGAACGATGTTTGGTTCAAGTTTAAAGGTGCGTCCGAGCGTTTACGGGATGCGTCCGTATCGTCGGGGCCAACGAAGCGGTAGACTCGCGACGAGGTATCTTTCACATTGGGAGCTCGCTGTATTCCTTCAAGTTGGTCGATCTACCGTGTATTGTCGAGGCGCAGAAGACGCTGGACAATAAGCAGATGTTCAAAGTAGCGGATATATGTCAGGTGTGTGTTTCCCTGCCATGCACGCCGCGTGTGACATGGTTCTAGGGGAATTAAAATATAGATGTTGGTGGTTGGAGATCGCATACAAAGTGAAGAGGCGTTCACGGCGAACAGGAACGTCAATATCGACGAATTCATCTGGCCGCACGGTATTACCCCTCCTTTGCACCATGTACGCAAGCGACGATTCCGAAAACGGGTGAACAAGCGGGTTCGTAAGAAGCACGGTTATTCTTTCTTCACTTCCTCATGATACACACTGTAGACGATAGAAAGTGTCGAAGAAGAAGTAGAACGGCTGCTCGCAGCAGACAATATCGCATCGGAAGTCAAGTATGGTGAGTTGAGGGCGTGGGGTTGAGCGCTTGTTAATTCTTGTAGGCTTACTGTTTTATCGTTGCAGATGTCCTGGAAAACGTTAACCCGGATCTGTCAGATTCTGAATTCATTGAGCGTGAAGAACCCCTCGAAGCGCCTACCCCTGGTCCTCATGGCTCAGAGGCAGGCGATCCAGCTACCCTTGGACTTGACGCGGCGGATGAAGACGCTGAAGAGGGCGAGGGGGAAGAAGCCGAACCGGAGGGTGATATTGACGAAGAACTCGCTGCAGAACTTGACCTTGCACTAGGTGACGAAGAGGAAGGAGAAGACGATGACGACGATGACGATGACGATGAGGAAGAGAGCGATGAAGACGAGGACGATGAAGACGCTCAAGAGAGGAAACTGTTGAATGAGGAGATAAGAGACTTGGAGGCTGCTGTGGCGAAGAAGGAACATGAAGTCGCAATCTCTGCAAACCCGCTCATCAAGGTAACTCACATCCGCTTATTCGACCATATAGCAAACATTGAGCATGTTGTTTTTAGAAACGGTTCGAAGATGCGCTCAAGAAACTCTCGGCTGATCTGGAGATGAAACGTGCGCAAAGAGATGAGGCGAAAGAGAGGCAACGGCGAAAGAAAGAGGGTATTGCCGTTGAAGACCCAGACACAGATGCCGAAGGTGGCGCGCCTGACGAGGTGGAGGTTGAGGGTAACGCTGCCCCGGGGGATGCTGACCTGTTTGGATCTGACGATCCGAACGCTATGGACATTGGTTGAGTTCAACCGACCAATATATAATCTACACGCTAGTCTAGTCGTCTTCACGATGCTCTCTAAGGCAACGGCTCCAGTCAATGGATACTTGCACTGAAATCGAGCTTGAATACGAACTATCCTAACCCGAACGACGCATCCTACTCATGATCGAGACAACCCGACGAGTCCTGCCTGCATCACGAGTGGGGCATATACAATGCAAACAAACGGCGCGAACCACACGCCCAGCACTTCCCAGTTCCACACTGCTCTCTCGACTTCTTTTGGCAGAAGAAGCCAACCCCAGGCAAGCAGCCAGTACTCTGCGTAGACTGCCAACCGGCGGAATTGGCTGAAGAGTGAAGTCGGTGTTCTGGAGGGCCGGGATGAGACACGACTGCAGATAAGCGGAACACCGAGGGTGACAGCGAGCGTGGCGGCGAGAGAAAAGTTGAGGAGGGAAGTTATGGAAATGACTGTCGACGCCAAACAGAGGTTGAAAGATTGCAGGAGCATCGAAAACGGTGCTGTTTCAGGTGGGTGAGACGGTATAAATGCAAGGATGGCCTGGGAAGCGGGACTAAACGCCAAGAGGAGGATCCACGAAGAGACCTGAAGAAGTCGGCATGGCGATGAGCGAGGTACGGGGATACGAACAGGGAACATACGGTTTGATTCTGGAGGAACCATGACGTGTTGATCATGGCGAATGCCAGTAGACCGATGGTATGCGTCGCAAGGATGGTGATAATCGCAGGTAACACGGGCCTTCGTCTTGGTCGCCAGGTTGGTTGAACTGTCGAATCAGTCGTATTCGTAGCATCCGTAACCTTTCTATCAACTTCTTTGTCTTGCCGCTGCAACTCACTGGGAGACTCTTGCATCCAGCCAGCCTCTACCCACTGCCCGAGTCCCCAGAATATCATCGCAACCCCGACCAACACGGCACTGGGGAGGAACATTCCGATCTTCATGAAGGTTCCCGGAGTTGTGAGTATGTAGAAAAAGAAGGAAGCATGGAGACGCTCGAGAAGATTGTTCGATGTGCGGAGAGTCGACTCGATTATTCTGACAAAGAATCACTACAAGGACGACGCAATATCAGGAAAGACCGACCTGCCGAGAGCAAAGAATCCGTGGGGACCATCAGCTGGAACGGCATATAGAGTAATTGCATCAATCCGGAATCTGTGTCAAACAATTCAATTGATCGATCTTGTATTTAATGGGTGTTGGCGACTCACCTGTGAAACAAGCCATGCGCCCCACTCGGCCTTCCCCTTGCTTGATAACTAACATGTCTCTTCACATTCCCTGCTCGGTATTCAAAATCCCTGAGCTGCTGACTGCGTTTCATGAACTCTGGTGCGTTTACTAGAAGACTCCGCTGCGGTGCATCATGTGGTTCGAGATGGTCATAAAGGACGAGGGGGACGCCGCCTGTGTAATGGGAGATAAGACGCAATGAGTTTATTAGGTCTTGGTTGGGTAGCCGGCCATTAAGTCCCTCTGCGTACGGAGGGGGGATATTGATTTAGCTTTTAAGGGTCGACGGTAATGAGGACCAACCAAAGAACACGCCAAGGTGAGAGAATGAGTGTCCACTGTAATCAATGTTGAGGGCATTCCAGATAACGCCAGAGGTAAGCTCGAGGAGATCGGTGTCGAGATCTGCATCATCACGTTAGTAAGATAACGCTTGAGGGAAGCAAATCTGACTTTGTGGTATCGTGCCATGGTACGCATTCAGCCAGGCGTATGTGCCATCAAGATAATTGTCGCCTATCACAAAGATGATATCCTTCGCCCAGAGTGAATAGTCTGACGTAGGTCAAACAACAATCCAAGGAAGACTGTGGTGTGCATACTTTTCAGGAAACCAGCAAGCGCTAACACTGTCGCGATGCCTCGAAGATTGTATGGTTCTTTGCCGACCTCGCTAAGCCACGACGCACTGACGACAATAGCTTCAGAGCCCGAAGCTCGGGGTGAGTTCATAAGGGCATAAGCATTAACTCCAGAGACATTCTGTTGGAAACTCGTGTATAAGATGCCTCGCATCAGAGCTGACGGACAAGTACGTACGCTGGAGGGGGTTGTGAACGTGTAATTTTGAGTCGCGGCCGCGAGGCCAAGCTTTGCGAATTCATCACGAATGAAGTTGGCTCTCCTATGCAGTACGTCAGTACACCACGGTTGTTAACAAGATAGTTGGGTGATCTCACTGCTCACTCGTAGCATTCCCATCACAGAGACCTTCTAGATGACGAAGATATAAGTCCGCCTGGTGTACGTCTTGCCAGTTCCAGTTGGTATTGACCTACATCCAGACTCAGCGCGTGTAATGCCGTACGTCCAGTGTAGAGGGACGCACCTGGGCTGGTTGCAATGCATTTTCGTCAATGTAAACCCCCTGAGAAAGTGGTGGCATCGGGATGAGGGCCATCCATAGGTAACCAGCTGCAAGCAAGGCGATCCTGAACGATTGTACAGGAACTCATTAACACGATGGGAGCAGAGGGAGGTGGAAAACGAACGTAATCTTTGAGAGGCTGCGATAAATAAGACCTGTGACATTCCTCCGTCGTCGTAGTCGAACCACGTTCGCGTTTTGTCGTGGTCTCCTGAATAGATTCCGTATTCTGTCCATATTCGTGGCCCTCAGCACCCTGAAGCGCGTGCAGGAATGATGCAAGTTAGTTGCAAGTAGTTGTGTACTTGGTGTAGTGTAATGAGGCCTCGGCTGGTGAGCCGTCGGAATTCGGGAGTCTATCAGGGTCTCCACAGGGACCCCCTCCTCATCTTCTTTCTTTTGCAACCTCCAGGTCACATCCGACACTAGCGACAGACGCTGTACAATTTCTACTATGCCACAAAAGCGCAAGCGCAGAACTTCCCCCGTACCCAAGGGCCTTGCTGCTGGCGAACAGCTCAAACGTGCCAAGCTTGCGGGGGCCGACTCCTCGACTTGGGGTTGGGTCGATACAGAGGTCTCGGATGCATCCCAGATCACTCTTGAGCACCGTCTCATGACTTGTGGTCTGTCGAAACGCAACAAAAACCCCTTTTGCGGCAATAGATACGCGCTAAAGCCTGCAAAGTCTTCCCATGCACCTGCTGATGAAACCCAGACTATGGTTGCCAATGGTGAACTTGAGAACGATCTCATCGTTGTCTCCGATGATGAACCATCGCCTTGTTACAAGAAAGTGTGCAAGAACAACCCCAACTGCTTGAACTATCTCGGTCAGCAGCAGTGGGAGGACGAAGGTGAGCCGTAACCCAATGGACGCGTTTAAAGGGTCCACCGTAATCCCGGACGTGTGTTTCCCCCAGAAACGGCCAGACAGCTGTTCATTAAGGCTTCGGATCTAGGTTACAACCCGATCCTCAGTTCCCGTGATCCTGATTTCCCTGTTGGCTTGAAGGTAGATCATGGCCTCCTCCTCTGCGATTTTATGCAAATAATCTACATCTATACTGGGCAGAATCTTGGCGCAACATGCTATGCAAACGCTTTCCTTCAAGTATGTATTTGGCGACGTTCTGGTTGTTCCTGCTTACGGAGGTCTGGAGGTGTGGTTCCGGGATCTAGCTTTTCGACGTGGAGTCTACCAATGTCAACCATCCCAGGATACCGAGAATAGTTTTGAGGTTTGTTTCTTCTTGTGCAATCTTAATTTAGAACCTGACTAACAGAATCTTAGGACTCTCCCGTATTCCAACTCCAAGTAACATTCGCCGCCCTTCAGGAGAGCACACAGAATGTATACAATCCGGTTAAGTTTGCAGAGAGTCTCAAACTGTCTACATCCGAGCAACAGGATGCACAAGAGTCAGTTCTTCTCCAGGAGCCACACGTCCCCCACTGAATAATCTTTTGGCAGGTTTTCAAAACTTTTCATGTCGCATCTCGACAATGAATTCCAAAAGCAGCACGCCCCGTCTCTCCGGACACTCATATCTAATCAAGTATGTTGTATCATCTCTCTCACGGTCATCCACTCACTCGCGACAGTTTCAAGGGGAATTGGTGTACGGAACTCATTGCCACAATTGCCGCAGCAAATCCGAGCGCTCATCTGATTTCCTCGAACTCGAGATTAATATAGAGGTGACAGTCCATTTCTTCACTGAACATTTATTTGACCTGACATCATGTTAGAATAATGCAAGACTCGAAGATCGTATTGCTGGTCTCCTGCAGAATGAGAAACTCACGGGCGACAACAGGTCGGATCTCTTGTTGCTTATACAGTACAACTATTCTGACTCTTGACTCATAACATTACAATATTACCAGATATTCCTGCTCAAACTGTGCTTCACTTCAGGACGCGACTCGTTATACCGAACTACGTTCTCTCCCTCCGGTCCTCCATTTTTCTCTCCTTCGTTTCGTTTACGATTTCGACTCAATGGAGAGGAAGAAATCCAAGCATAATTTGTTATTTCCCAAAGTGCTGGATATGAGCAAGTTCGTCAAAGCCGACAAAGGCGCGAGTGGTGTCGAGGGGGGAGAGGGTGCAACGAATATCTATGAGCTGAGAGGGGTGTTACTGCACAAAGGACCAAGTGCTTACCACGGACATTACGAGGCTCAGGTTCTGGATACTGCGTGGGTTTGACTGATTGTCTCACGAATTCGCTGACCCGTTGGTATACAGCTCGAAGACATGGTTCCAGTTCGACGACGAGGTTGTAACAAAGATAGATTTCCTTGGAGAGAAACGATATACTGGCAAAGACGTAGTGGATGTCCTGAATGACAGTGGGACTAGCAAGAAGTGCGTATCCTCTCTGAATGTAGCTTGGCATTCCTCATGTTTTTGTCCTAATGTCAGGGGTGCGGGTCAACCCCGCGCTCGGCCCGCGAAGAAGCGAAGGATCGACGATAGTGACGATGAGATTTTCGAGTACGTGATGAGTCCCCCATCATCAAAATTTACCCTCTATTTCATCTTGCTTGCGTCCCGCACATCTTTCAGATCGCCGCCGCCCATGGAAGTCCAGGTTCCCTTGCCTGGTAAGGCCCCAGAAGGGTGCGTCATGTGCGAAAATTGGTACCGTATGATGCACTCAGCTATTTGATTTTGTCAAAATAGCGATGTCTTCTCGTCGAGAGACGCCTATATGCTTATCTATGCTCGGAAGGAAAAAGAGCCGTCGACCGTCGGCCATGCGCCTACCCCAAATCTTGCCGAGAGCACCCTCGATCCCAATTCTGCTTCTACCATTATTAATGGTACCTCTAGGCCCTGCGTGGACTCCCAAATTGCCTCGGACCCGACTGACCTCGTTCCACCCCAACGTGCACGAGATGTGGTTAAAACTCTTAATGCAAAGCATGACGAAGCCTGCGAACACTACTCCCGAAGGTTAGTCCCCCAAATTTTAATTTCCCACACTTGTATGGAGATCAAGGGATCTTGAACCAGAGAAAAGGAAGTCAAGGAACACTTCGCGGAATTGAGAGAATGGATCCGGAGTGTGTATACCCATTGGCATGTTGCATCTGTCGAAGAGGTACGTGGATCACCGTAGCAAACCGATACGTCATTTGATTCAGGTTTTCCCGATTTGTCGTTTTTAGGATGCCGTAGTGGTCAGCAGACAGGTACTCGAGCATTGGTTAGAAAAGCCGTTTGTGAAGCTCGAGGAGCACAAGTCGCCAGGCGATGCCGAGCTTCAAGTTTTGCCTACGCCCGACATCCTCTGCAGTCATGGTGGGCTTCATCCGCACAAAGCCAGTAACATGAAGCGCATGTCGAGAGTCAGTGAGAATCCTCACTGATTGTTGTGATTTACCAAGAGTCCCCTATGCAGAGAGCATACGAAAAGCTCAGTCTTCGTGAGGATCTCGGTCTTGTGCGTAGACCGCAAGAGGTCTGCGAAATTTGTGTCACAGAGTTTTTCACGGGTGAGTTGCATGGCCATGTTCCAACTTTGCCAACTCATCCTCGTTTTTCACAGAGCGACTTTACCAGATCGAGCATCCGCGTTCAGTCGCTCAGTTCGATGAGTTATGTGATGTACAGCAAGGAGAGTCTGGATACTGGATTTCCAAAGCTTGGCTGAAAGGTACGCCCACCTACTCCATCACCATCAGTTTGCGCCACACACAAGTATTCACCCGCCTGTATGGCATGCGTAGGCTGGAGAGTTCAGAAGCCTAGGATGCATGTTCCACTGCATGGTGATCCTTCTCCCGACTCGTCGGAGTTTCGTGGACATGTGCGTTGTGAACATGATCAGTTATCGCTCGTGTCAACTGCCCGTCGAAGCATATCCACTCGGGTAAGCAGCAAGGATCGCTCAAAATAGGGAATCAGTGTTTGGGTTGATTTTCTGATCAGGCATGTGAGATCCTCACGAATTTGTTCCCCGATTGGGTACCGCTATCAACCAACCAAGAGCCTTGCGCAATCTGTGAGGCCTACATTCATAACTCGAAAGAGGATAAACGTGAGCTGCGGAAAAAAGCAGAAGACGAGAAGGTGAATCTTTCGGCGTATCTGCTCGACCGAGTTGATGTTTGTCTTCCATTTCATGAGCTTATTGTTAACGCCCAACAGGCACGATTACGGCATATGCACGATAATGCATTAATAGGAAATACCCTTTTACTCGAGAACGTTCCATGTGCTGTCCTTCCAGCTGAATTTGTCCGTATATGGAGAAAGTGGCTCAGTCGACCGGCCGAAATCCCTCGTCCCGATAAAGTCGACACATCACCACTCTTTTGCCAGCACAACCACCTGGTGTTCGACCCTAACGCGCCAAACGATTGGGACAGCGATGTTGCGCTCATCCAAATGCGTGAATGGATCATCTTGCAAGACCTGTATGTTTCACAACTTTCTTCCCACCTCATGGTCTGACTGCCAACACGTACGCATGCTGACACATGGTTACAACAGATACAGTTGTGGACCCACGGCGGCCGTTGAGAAGAAATTGGCCGAAGATTCAATGGGCGTGTTGGATACGAGATTCGTGCACGACACACCTGTCTGTCACGATTGCCGTTTGAAACGGTAAGTTGGCGCGCGCCTCGAGTTCCGTATTAGCGCACAGTTAATTGGATGCCAACCCCTCTTCCTCGTTGCGTATATATATAATCATTTATTCTTTTCTGACAGCACATTCCATTTTATATGACTAGGCGACGCGATTATAACCTCACCGACATCACCGTGCGATTCTTGAGTTCGAAACCTATTACCGGCGGTGAACATGAAGAGGGACTGGCACAACAACGCGGTAGCCAACACACGAAACAAGAGTCTGGACCTCGAGCGACAGGTGGAACGAGGCAATCTAAACGCATTCGTCAAGGAAGGGATAGACGAGAGAACACGCGGTTGAGGATATCCAAGTCGACGACAGTCAAGGACATCAAAGTCAAGGTCCGTCCTTGTTTTCTCCTCCCTCCATCGATTCGATTCTCAAACATAAAATATAAATAATCGTGTTTTTTTTTTTTTTTTTTTTAGCTGCATGAATCATTCAAGATTCCGACGATCTGTCAGAGACTGTTTTACAAGGATCAGGAACTCCAGGACAATACAGTCACGGTCGAATCGCTGGGCATCTTGATGAACGATACCCTTGACCTTCGAGAAGAAGCTGAGAATGAAGATAACCTCTCGAATAGTCCAGATGGGCGTGCGAGCAAGCGACGGAAGGAGGAGAAAGGTTTTGGCGGAACCTTGTTGGCAGCATCGGCGTCTTACGCAAGCCTTCCTCCTGACACTGGTACAAGCTCCGAAGGCGAAGGGCATGAATTGGCCAAGCCTTGTCCGGCGTGTACGTATGACAACCCTTTGGACAGTCTCTTCTGTGACATGTGCGGGCAAAAGGTGGTTTCAGCTTGAAGTGTCTTTTGGTATCACATATACGAGTACAGATAATGCTTAATTGACCTGATTTTTCTTTTTTTACAAGTAAATGGCATGAGTTGATTTGGAAACAGAAGGAAAAAAAATTGCAGCATTTCTATGATTGATGAGACAAACCACCAAAAGAAAAAGAGAGGAAACCCAAGCAGTAACAAACAAAAAGGCCCTTTGAAACCAGTATGACACCGTGTGAGGTGAATTACCGTGTCAGCTGTCACGGAATCCGATTGAAGTCCGGTAACGGAACGGCAGGGGGATAAGGAATGACAGAACCCGTCGAGCTGCTCACACTTGACGGGAAGGATGTTACAGAAACGAGACTCGTTGAGCGCGGCCGTGCAATATCCACGGGCACAATCCGTTGTGTGGGATCAAGCGCTGGTGCAGGTGGAGTCACTGGTCCGCGAGTCTGTTGCTGGAGGAGCGAACTGGCTGTTATCAACACGTCCACTTCGCTGGATAAAGGCCCTGTGATCTCGACAGCTTGCGCAACGGCAGACTGCGTGGCCACGGAGACCTCGTTCACAGTGACTTGGGTAGCTCCGGACGGCGGAGGCGGCAAGCCAGCGCATATATGACTGGCCACGGCGGCAGACCGATCAGCAGCTACTTGTCGAGCCGCCTGTAACACGACCTGCTGTGCAGCCACCGCCAAAACATTTGTTTGCAGTGGCGTTTCGGATCGCTGTCCGGACACTTCTTGGTCGAATGCGTGTGCGGTCACCGTCAGCACATGCTGTTGCTTTGCAAGTGCCTGCAGTTCCGGAACATGCTCGTTGGATGCCGTCGATGCAATGACCTGAGATTGAGCTTCCTGGGCAACACGTTGAGCGGCTGTCGTCAGCACCTGCATAACTTGAGCGTCATGACTCGCGGCCGGGGGAGTTATGGATGATGCCGTTGCTGATCTCAGTGACCTAAGATGATACTTTACGTGAGAGTGGCGCCAGGGGTATCAGTGCAAACTGACCTCGGCGGTGTTATTTGGGAGGCGCTCATGTCGCTGGATATACGCCTGGCCTTGTGAACGTCACCGTTCATGGAGCTTCGCCTGGGAGCGGGGAAGGAGCCATCGATAGTAGATATGGGGGCAATGCTAAGATGGAAACTTTGCGTGAGTTGCTCCTCGACACCGTCTTGTATGTACTACGAGCAAGGTTGAGCATCGAGTACGTCTGTGTGAACGGAGACCTACTCTGGCTACCACCGAAATCTCACAACTTTCTGCATCGGGTGGTGGTGTGCCTTGTAAAACGTCATCTTCCCATGATAGCCATGGTGGAAGAGACGGGGAACTGTAAGTGACTTGTAGGTTTGTCCGCGACGCTTGCGGATCCCATATACGAGGTGCCCAACTCCATCGTAGACCCACATATGCCACGCTTGGTGGTGATCCAGCAACACGACGGTGGAAGGGTCGGAATGTCCATCTCCCATCCGAGAGTTTCTTCGCATCTATATTCCAGATGTGGTTGCCTTTTGACTTGGTCTTTTTTCCTTCTTCGTTAAAGCGAGAGATGTACGGTTGGTTCCAAAGATAGGTTCGAATCTGTGATGATCTCAGGGTGAGTGCTCGGGTCGGGTCAATGTTAGAGATAGGCTAACCTTCTTCATGGGAATTTTGTCCTCCGGATAACCTTGCCGAGCGAGCTGCAGAGTCGCAATCAATGAGGGATCCATTCATCCAAATAACCTGGGAGGCTTGCCTCTTCTAAAAACGCGTTCGTGAACGCTTGTATCCGGAATTTGAATGGGCGAAAGTCAGGGGACTCGTCTAAACGTTGCATCTTTTTAGCCATCAAGGTTTGGTGTATCGGTTCCCCTTTAGAATCTGTCGCTTCCACTGCAAACGCCGTGAGTTGGCTGTGCAATCATTCGTGCCTGTACGCTTACAATTAGAGCAAATGTTGTTCAAAAATTCAAAAAAGATACGATCCACTTCCGCACGGTACTCCTGCGGCACCTCATTTGCATGGTTCGAAGTGATCAGATTCTCCGAAGACGTTCGCGTCAGCAACACACCTGAACGGCTGTTATGAGGAGCAACAGATCGAGATACCTGGATCTGGGATTGGGGAGAAATTCTCATGTTGTTCCCAGACGATGACTCGGGGCTGTGTGAGTGCGAGTAATCCCCACCGTCTGAATCCAGATCGTTCTCCCCTTCCTGTGACGATGCGGGACTGTGGGCGGCCTGTTTTACCGCTGATGGAGAGAGAGAAGGTTGAAGAAAATCAAGCGTTTCGGCGACAGGGGGCACTTCAGGTAGACCAAAAGCAAAGCTGTTGTGGTTCGTGAATGAACCTGATCGTGATACTCGACCAATTGGCGGACTGATACCCGCGCCTCCTACCGTGACTGGACGTGACTGAGAAGATGCGGTAGCAAATGTTCCGGTTGACGAAAATGGCAAAGGGGATAAACCTGTACTTGTGCTGGGTATAGATTGAAAACTAATGCCAGTGGTGAGTGAGCTTCCCGAGAGCGAGTGTTGATGAGTCCTTTGCGGTATGGATGCAGTTGTTCCGTCCGACCACGATGTGCGAACTGGGGTGGGGAAATGACGAGACGTGGAGATGAAGTCTGCGGATGTAGCAGGGGCTGAGGTAGCCGGAATGGAAAATGACATTCCTGGTACAGATGACTGATGTGAAAGCACACTGAGAGCGCTGTGGGGCAGACCAGCGGAACTCGTCGGGAGTGGAGCAGGTTCGGCAGGAGGGTTGGATGTGACAAACGGAACGAGCGAGGAAATGGTACCGGGTGGAAACGATGGAGGATTCGTGACCAGCTGAGGCATGATATGAAGTGTATCTTCCTGGGGTTCCATTTTCAAAGCTTTGATAGCGCGATCACCTGGGATGGACGATGCGCAACGTTTACGGGACAAATCGGAGGTATCTGATATGCTTTGCGAGTCCACCGGAGCCAAATCTGCGTGACCGGAAGAAAAATACAACATGGTCTGTTCGGTGTCCTGTACGGTAGAGATTGCCGGGTGACGAGTCGGGGAGGAAACCGGTGCGGTAGAAGCGGGTATTGAGAGACCGGAAAAACGCCTGGAGGGGGATCTTTGAGGGTTAGGAGGTGAGTCAGTTATCTGTGTGGCAGCAATGAGGTCTGAAACCAAAGCGATGGTCTTCTTGAGCTCGTCAATCCTGGCATTTGCCTCCAAACCCTGGCCCAGCGAACAAGCAGCACTCGCTGACTGGGCCGTGTGGGCAATGCTGGGTGGCACAGCAATCTGAGCGAGTGCTCAATCACAGAGGGCACCCAGTGGGAACTTACTTCTTCAACATGTCGCCGACGACAATGAGGTGAGGGTCACCGGGTGTGTCTGGGGAGTCGTCTCTCCTCTCCAAGCGGGAATCGAGGACGTCGGGGGGAGGGAAGACAAAGCCGGATTCCTGGCCGGGTTGCGGAGGGGCGCCACTGAGGGGGGAGAAATCCATATCGGAGGCGGAGTTGACCAAGGTGGTGGTGGTAGATTCGACGGCAGAGCTGGGGGTAGTCAAGGACGATGCGGACACGACGGAGGAAGTTTGTACGGGGCGTGTTACAGGGGGAGGAACGAGCGCAAATGTGGGTGGGATAGCGAGCAAAGCGGGGGGCAGGGATGGAGAGGGAGAGGAGGAGGAGTGAAGTGGGAGGTGACCGTCTCGGAGAGGGATGGAAAGAGAAGGGAAATCAGATATAAAGGCGGGTGGAGAGTCCATGTTTGAATTATCTGTACGGGACTGGAATGAGGAAAAGGAAGGGTCCATTCGCCGCAGCTGAGCGTCGAGCAGCACCGGACGAGGACGAGGACATGCAACTCGCCTGCAGGTTCGATTTTGGTCACATAAATTCTGTCACAGGCACAAAATCAAGCATCAAAATTGAAAACATTTTCCCAATCAACTTTGCCCGACCCTTTGCCTTTTTCGATTATTTCATATCATATTAGATATTACATAATCTCTCAGCATATTTCACGTCCTCGGAAGCCAATCCGCCACGTCGACGGCTCGATCTCTACTTTTATTTATAGTATTTATTATTATTATTTTATTCTTCAAACACGCTCATCTCGCGTGCAGTGAGGG